>VDFB02260535.1:133564-160716 GCA_007258455.2 Sequoia sempervirens | reverse complement strand
CCTAACTTGTGGTTTAATTTTTTCATTTGATCTCTTTATTTGGCTTGCATTGCCTAATTTTGTGAGTTGAATATTCATTTGTCTTTTCCACACATTTTCTTGGTGGTGAACTCCTAAAAGCTTAAAAAACCCCCTCCTAGGTCCTCCTTGTTGATACTTGACTCACTTTGTGAGGTTGATAGTCAATCCAATTAGAACTCCTTGGACACTATTAAATGATAATAGGAGAATAGTGGTGTTCTATGACCTAGGTCATAAAGCATCCATTTTCCTATTCTTCAACTACAAGACATACTAGATTGTTACAAACACATAGGAATTTAAATCATAGAAAATCGTAAGGACAAGGGTTCACAAAACTAGAGTCCTATCTATTTTTCTCATGCTTTCACTTATAGGTTTCCCTTTTCCTACCTTGTTTAGATTTTTATTTATTTCTATATTTTTGTATTATTCTATATAATTATTTATTCCTTCTAATTGGAGTTTGTATTAATTAGGTTAATTAAATCATATTTTATCAATTTATTCTCTTGGCAACAAAGGAATAAAACCTAGGGAACTTGGCTCTCCTTTGAGGATGTTAGCCAAGAATAATGCCTTCATTGGTTTGCTTTCTAATGTTTAGTGTAGGAAGGATTGATCTTGGATAATTTACTAGTTAGTCCAAATTCTTAGTGTGAATGTAAAATTATTTGAGCTCCCTTCGAGTGTTTCTTTTTCTGTTTTTCTATGTTCTGGCCCTCGCCTCATATCTTCAAACTTGCTACCCTTAGCCTTTCATCAACCTTCTTTTTGCTACACTTTGTCAGCTACTTCCACATGTCGACCCAACGCTTCTCATAGTGAAGGCTTCCTTTTTTCTTCTACTGGCCCTCACTATGCTTCCATGTGTCTACACCATGGGCTACTTATTTTTTCTTCCCTTCACTTTCTCATTAGGCCCTATCCACGTGCCACATAGCTTTCGTTCATGTAAAATCTTGGTGGACCCCACAAATGACACCAATGGTAAAAATTGTTGCTACATGTCATCCTAGTACAAGCTTTCAACAAAGGGAGGGGAGAATGAAACATGGGTTGTGAACTACCACCATTCCTCCTTTTGGAGGGAGTTCTACCAAGAAGAAGGATGAAGTGAGAAATGATGCAAATGTTGTCACGTGTTCTAACTGCCTCTACTGGGAAGAGACACTTATCAACATGGGATGTTTCTTGACCACTGCTATTATTTACATGGAATGCATCTGGTGGGGAAGTTTCTACATTCCATGGCCTAAATATTTTCTATTACAATGACCAATGGGAATCATTCCTAGAGCCATCATTGCCTAAGATACTAAATATTTTCTTTTACAAGATTGCTACATGGTGGATTGTTGGCTATAAATACTGCTTCTCACAGTTTTATAAAATGAGTTCGGAAGATGCAAAAAATTTAGAGAGAGACACCAGGCCTTTAGTATTGTTCTTATATTATTATATGAAACTTTTAGACTGTGCCATTGTTTGGCTTTTTTTTTTCCTTATGTTATTTGATAAGACATTAATACTATGCCATTATTATTTGGATTGTTCATTTGCAAGAACTTCTATGGTTTTAAATAAAAAATGATGATTTAGATCATGTCTTTGATTCTTCTTTTCAGTTAATGTATGTGATAATTATTTTATGTCATTAGATGAATTGTTCAAATCTTTATCTTTCATTTCTATGATTCTGGAACATAACAGATCATTGAGTGAGCCCTTGAATCTAATCCTAAAGGATAGATTTATTGTGCCTTTATCTACATCTTGGCACATCACCTTAGTTAGATTTTAATTTTATGTATCTGCTTCCTTTTTCAATTAATAATCCCAATTACAGAAGAAGTCGACTTCTTTAAAAATCTAGAGGCCACTCAGTTTAGCACAATTGGTCCCCCCATTAATTGAGTTTCCCATAAAGGGTTGTTACCTTGCCAATTTTTGGCATCAACAGTTTTCTTTTTTCTAGCACACCCAGTAGGAATTTCTTAATTGAATCTCAATTCAAGGAGCATGTATGAGCCATCATCCTATTACTAGGTCCCAAATAATGAATAATCTCAGTTTGTTAGTACCACCACTAGGGACAGTACAGGCCTCGACCCAATTAGTGAATGTTTTGCTTCCTCCGCCCCTAGCTCTAGCCATGTTGCCCACTGGTAATAGAAATTATGTGGCATGAGACACCAGAAGTCCTCTTGTTGCACTCATAAAACCTATTGTTTGGGCCACTATCCTAATCTCTACTCTAAAAGCTGTACCTATATTTACTAGAGATGGCTCAGGAAGACCGTCCCAACATCTGCAAGATGTTCTAGACATATGTTTGGTGCATGAGGCTACAAACTAAAATTGTAGCACTAAGGTTGCTTGTAGCCTCTTTCAAGGGTAAGGCACTAGATTGGTACCACACATTATAGCCTAATACTATCGACACCTGGGATCAGCTTGGAGACCCTTTCTACGAGAGATTCTCTAATGATGGAGATAGGTCTTCACAGTATAATAAATTGTCGATCATAAAACATGCCCCATATGAAGCCATGACCAACCTCAATTCTAATTTCCATGTAACTTAGAAGAGAATCCAGGTTGCTATCCACCTGTCGGTTGAGCTCACTTTCATGTTCTACCTAAAATCTATCAACCCTAATATTTTGATTATGATATAGTTACTTGACAAAACCACTCAACCAGATGCATATAACATCACAGTTAAAACAAAGAACAATCTAATTGATGCTAAAAAGTTTCCACCTCGACCCACCATGCCCATATTCCTCAAAGTATCAGTTCCTACTTACGAAATACCATCTACTAGTGCACTTGCTCATCCCCAGTCTATGTACACATATCTGAGCACACCACAGAATGTTGCTTCCACATCAAGGTCCTCAGAGGATGATATAAGTGACGTCAAGGAGATTTTGTGGGCTGTCCAATGAGATAACTGTTATCAAGTGCAACCGAGCCATGCCTTCAAAGTTGACCTATCAGAATTATCAAGGTTGAAGGTCCTTTTACCAACAAAACTAGTTCCAAGGAGGTGCTCACAAAAATCCATAGGCACAAACAAAAAACCAAATAGTGTTGGTACCCACTCCATTACAGAGCACCAATCTAAGCTTGAGCAAAGAGCTAACGACAAGGAAAAATAATTTAGTTGATGACACCAACCCCTAGTGCTTCCCTTGTGGTGATTCACATATGCCCCAAAACAACCCGCATGATAATCTACAACAAAAGGTGGCAGAGCAACACATCCATGGCGCAACATCAAACCATGGAGGTTATGTACATGCTTGTCTAGAAATGGAAAATGCGGTGATCACCGCTCAAATGTAGGGGATATCTCTAGAGAAAGAAACAAATATTGATCCTAATCAAACACTCTTCTTGTGGATGTAAGAGGAAGAGGCGATGGTCACCAATGATGCATCCATGTCTAAAACACTGCAAGTACAATCCAATTACAACACTCACTCAAAGAGAAGATTCACAGGTGAACTAGTCACCCCGCAACTAGTTAGTCCACAGCTGAAAAGTGCTTCCGACTAGATGCCTAGTACCTTTGCTGTGGTACCACAATGTATGTCATGAAGGGAAATTGTTATGACAAGAGCTAAGGAGTAGAAGCCTCCAAACCCACTACTATTCAATGTGGTGGAACAATTAAAAATGTCATCCGCTAATGTGTCCCTATGGGATATCTTAGCCATTCTAGAGTAGAAGACATTGCTATAGAAGGCTCTCTGAGAGGATCCAATCATTGAACCAAAAGAGTAATCACTCAAGGGGAAGGCTGATGATCAATCACCTCTTGTAGAAGTTCTCACAAATAGCACAACTAAAGCCCCTATCGAGGTAGGAGATAAGCCAAAGCCTAAACTCTTCTTCTTAACAATCATTATAGGGGAAAAATTATTACATAATTCCATGATCAACTCTAGTTCTAGCACTACAATCATGCAAAAGTAGATAGTTGAAGCCTTAGGACTTAGCTACAAACCTTTCAAGAAGGGAGCTATGTAGCTTGATGTCTAAATAAAGTTGAAATCATAGGCCTCATCAAAGATCTCCCTCTGACTATGTTCACTTTCCCTAGTATCACAGTTCCGCAAGACACTGTGATTATAGATGCTCCCCCTATGTTTGGTGTTTGCCTATTCGAGGAATTTACTTCAAAGATAGGCAGATATCTCTCTTTGGAATGGTCATAGTTGATCCTGAGGACCAAGCATGGAGCTAAAATGAAGATAAATTTTGAATCTCTCCATTTGGAACATGTGGCCGATGAAGCTAGAATCAATTTCAAGGCTACCCATACCTCTTTCACTCAGGAAGAAACATATTGCACTGAGCTTCTTGAAGATGAAAAGGTGAGTGGAGATCAGGCTGATCAAGAAGAGGTCCTCTTGAGTGAATACATGGGTGCTGACCCTTTCAACAACTATCATGCTATTGGGCTAGGCGCCTATGTCATCTACGCCGATGACTAAGTGCTTCTGAAGGTCGTGAAGGAACTTGAAAGTAACCAAGCCTCAAAACTATGGATGCTCCACTTTGATGGAGGAAGATGCAAAGTGGGCACAAGAGCCAGGATATGTTTGATATCCTCACACATTGAAAAGACACTCTAGTCCTTCCACTTCCAATTCGCTTGTTCAAACAATGAAGCTGGATATGAAGGCCTAGTGCAAGGTTCAAGCCTCACAAAGAGGATGCAAATCAAGAAATTGATGGTGTTCAGAGATTCCAAAATAGTAGTCAATCAAGTCTAGGACATTTTTGCAACCAAGAATGTTCACATGAGATCCTATAGACATAGTGTTTGGGACCTAATTGAGGGTTTTGAAGCCTTCAACATCCAGATAGTGCCCCGAGAAAAAAATATTGATGCAGATCGCATGGCTATAATCGGATCTCAATTTGAACTGGCCTCCAACCTAATGCATAACAGACACTCTATACGAGTGATAGTTTGACTGGAAATTCTAGACAATGATCAAAACTAGCAAGTGTTCAACAATGATGAACACATTGCCTCGTTCATCCAGTAGTCGGGGGAGTTTATCAATGAACACCAACCAAGGATCGCCAAAGCCTATGATGGGAAAATCATTCAACTAAGATCTAATAAGCTTCCGAAGGGGCTGGTCACTCTCAATTTTTTTTTGATTATTACAATGCAAGAAATGATAAAATGATATTTATAGTGGACAAAAGTGACTATGCAGACCTTCAGGTCAAAAATGGGAGAAAGCTAAAAGTCAAGAAAGACATCCTACACCATGATAAAGAAAGTCTCATCAACTTCTGTGAAAGATACAAAGGAGTAGTTTCCTGGTCATAAGATGACCTTAAGGGATACGATCCTAACATCATCCAACATACAATAGAGATGATAGAAGGTGCAAAACTAGTATACCAAAAACAGAGGCTGGTTAATATGAAGATAGAGGCCATGATGGCACAAGAGCTGACAAAGCTAATTCAATCTCAGATTGTCTTCTCAATCAAGCACAACACTTGGGTGTCTAACCTAGTTCTAGTCATATATAAGAATAGTGACATTCACCTATGTGTTGACTTTTGGGACCTGAACAGAACATCCCTAAATGACCATTATCTACTCCCTTTTGTAGAGACCATCTTACAAATAGTGGTAAGTTTAGAAATGTTTTCTCTGTTGGATGGCTTCTCTGGTTACAATCAAATCTAGGTTAAAGAAGAGGACTAATATAAGATAATGTTCACTGCCAAGTGGGGAACGTTTGCATATGCTAAGATTCCTTTGGACCTCTTGAATGCAGGAGCCACCTTCTAGTGGGCCATGGATATTGCTTTCAACAAGTTGATCAATAAGATCATCTTGATCTATTTAGATGATCTCACCATGTTCTCTAAGTCCAAGGATGATCATTTTGATCACCTTGAGATGGTTTTCAAACAATGCCAAGAGTTTAGGATATTCCTAAACCTAAAAAAATGTGTCTTCAGAGTATTGTAAGGAAAGCTATTGGGACACATAGTGTCTAAAGAAGGAATTTCAATTGATCCTAAGTGGTTGAAAACAATCAAAGAGCTTCCCCTTCTAGTCAACAAGAAAGGTGTCTAGTCTTTCTTGGGAAAGGTTAACTTTGTAAGAAAAAATATTTCTAATTTTGTAGGAATAATTAGGCCAATCACCCTGATGCTAAAAAATGATCAAACATTTAAATGGACTAAAGAAGCCAGAGAAGCCTTTGAGAAAGTTAAGGATGCTATTTCCTTAGCTCCTGTACTAATTAATCCAGACTTATCAAAGGGCTTCATAATAATGTATGCATTTAGTATCAAGTCAAGAATTGCTACTGTCTTAACATAGAAAGATGATGAAGGAAGGGGAGAAAATTCGATAACATTCCACTCTCAAACTCTAAAGGAATACGAGACAAACTACAATTTCATCGAGAGTCAACCCTTCACAATAGTTAAAGGATTCAATAAGTTATGAAACCTAATCTCTTGCAACAAGGTGGTTGTTTATGTCACACATTCCAATGTGCATGAATACATCATGGAATGAGAATTCACCAAAAAGAGGCCTAATTGGATCACCAAGATCCTTTAATATGAAATTGAAGTCAAGCCTACCAAGAACATTCAAGGGAGAGGATTGTGTGAATATCTAGCGCCTGATGAAGAAGTGACAGTCGAAGAAGAATATCTGGAGTTGGTTCTAATGAATTAGTCGGGAGCAGAAGGCTAATGGTTGGCAAATAGAGTAAAATTCATGCACATAGGAAAATATTGACTCCGCTTTCCTTCTCAATAGAGAAGATTCCTTTGACTACAAAACAGTGGATATGCGCTCATTGAAGGGTTTATTTTCAAGAGGAAATTTAATGGAATTCTACTATGGTGTGTCACTACAAAGCAAGTGAAGAAAATCCTCAACACTTTCCATAGTAGCCTTGCGGGTGAGCATTTCTTCGCAAAAACCACTGCCATCAAAATTATGTGCACTAGGTACTTTTGGCCCACATTATTCAATGACTCATATTCCTTGGTAAAAGCTTGCAAGGAATGCTAATTCTTCGTAGGGAGAAGAAAAAATCCTGCTATGCCCCTCAACCTAATAGTAGTTGATGAGCCATTTGTACAATGGGGCCTTGATTTCATCAGGATGATTAATCCTGCCTCAAGCAGTAGACATAAATGGATTCTGATGGCAACAGACTACTTCACAAGGTGGTTTGAAGCCATTCCCCTAAAGAATGCAATAGAGGTGGAGATAGTAGACTTTCTCAAAGAGATCATGATGAGATTGGGCCTTCCTAAAACCATCATCCTTGATAATGCCAAAGCTTTCCTAGGCTCTAAGGTAGGTCAATTCACACTCATGAATGACATTCTTAAAAACATCATCAGATTATTATCCACAGGATAATGGCCTGGCAAAGTCGACTATTAAAAATTTAGTCTGACTCATCAAAAGAATCAGTTTAGAGCACCAATAAGAATGGCATAAAATATTTAGGCGACACTTTGGACGGACCACATAACTCCTAAGAAAGTCCTCAATACTTTTTCGTACAAGTTATTATATGGAAAAGAGGTGCTAATGCCTATCTCCATGGAGATTTTGGGACTGCAATTGCTCAAATCTCTCGAGATGGAGAAAAATGGCACAATGAAGGTGTGGCCTGCTAAGCTATTGGAAGTGCATAAGAAAGTAGGAAAGGCCATGACAGCTATGACCAACCACCAATAGGTGGTTAAGAGATGGTTTTATAAGAATACTTTAGACCAAGGTCTGAAGCGGGCCGACCTAGTGCTAAAGTTTAATGAAAGGGTAGCAGCAAAGCCCGACTAGCACGGGAAGTTTGATAGCCTTTGGGAAGGCCCTTTCAGAATAATTTAGTGCAAGGAACGCAATGTATTTGAATTAGAAACCATGGAACATGAAGCATTGGGAATCATGATCAATGGGATTCATTTAAAATTATTCAATTAACTTCAGTTTGTTCACCAATGTAAATATGTGAATAGTGTTTTTCTCTTTTCCTTGTGTTTTTTGTCAGTTGGTCTTTCAATAATTATTTTTTCAAGTGTGAGAAAGCAGAAGTGGATGGAACCCATTATTTTGCAAAGTGTAGAGAAAGATAAAAGCAACCCATGCCATAGAAAAATGACACCCACATACTGAATTGAAATGGAGTATGCATATGCAGGAAAAATAATAGCAAACCCATATTGCAGAACAACAAGCAAAGGAGACAAAAAAATTAACATAAGCTATATTTTCATTATATTTATATACTTCGCTAAATACAAGTATCAAAATGGCTTAAAGTCCATTCTTTTTATAGTATATATATCCATGTATTTTTCTATCTTCTTTATACGGTTACTATAAGGCCTTTTCTAGGCATATATGCAAAAAATAGACTAACAAGCTTATTTTTTGAAACATAAAAAGAAATCTTTAGTCATGAGCATGAGCAGTAGCAATGGTAGTGCCAATGGCAGTATCCAAAATCATTTCATTAGTAGAGGTAGCTTATTTTCTAGTGGTAGCATCCACAGGAGAAATGGAAAGTGGTGGAGGGAACACCAAGTTCCTGAAGTCAGTATACTAGTCAATGTCATAAAATGGAACCATGTCGTATACCTGTGGAAGAGGAAGTGACAAGCATGGGTAACCCTCTGGCGATGTTCATCATGTGACTAGAGTTGGAAACCACTTAGGAATGGAAACCATGGTATGAGCGCATCTTCTTCAATGAACTTACGGAGCTCGCTTGCAATTGGAATACCTCCACCAAATGCAACATTCACCACCACCTCTTTGAGGCAATCATGTATTTCTTTGGAAATATCTCTTTTACCAAGTGGAGAATGAGTGGCCTGGGAATCTAGATATAGAGCATTAACATGACAAAGTGAGAGCACACATTACTGTTAACTCTGTATTTATCTTCATATTCAAGGCAATCACATCCCAAAACCCATTTCATGGCTATGATGGCCAAGGAATTCTTATTTTTGGTCATCCTCTTAACGTGCCTAGTCAAAATCTCACCCAAAAAATCCATTTGGGATTTATGAGAGACTAAACTAATTGTGGTATTCATGGTGACAAGCTCTATATGACTTTCAAACAAAGGCCCTATGTAAATTTCTTAAGTATAAAATCTATTCAAATACTACGCAAGCTGCCAACGCTGAATGCTAGGCCAATCACCTAATACCAATTCTTCTAAAAGTTGCTAAGTGTGATTTCACTATTTCCTAAAGTACTTATTTATAGAAATGGCTAGGATAAGTGTGGTAATTTTCATACCATAAGCATGAGGTTAATTGAGTACCACTTCAAAATTTTCACCAAGGCTCGCTTGAATTTCCTACCCAATTGCATCTGCATGTACGATTTGTTGTGTGCAGTATTAATGGAATCTAATTAATTAGCATAAGTTGGTCATAGTCTCTGGAAAAAGTTCATACAGCCAAATGATGAGGTGTCATTCTACCGACGCTTCTCAAACTTCAATAAGGGACACAAATCTTTTTGTCATGTATTCCATACTTTGGCGTAATCATTTTGTTTGGGATATTAATTGCCAAGACATATGAACACCTAAGCTGCTTTGAAATCACCGACTCAAGTTCCAAGAAAATCATGCTGGAGTACATCATTGCTAAGGGTCATTATGAATTCTTGTCATTTCAAAATGGCAAGTAATTCTCTTTGCACGAGCAAATAATTGGTAGTACATGCCGAACTTAATGCAAGTAGGTGAGCATTGTTGGCCACCCAAAGAAGGAAATAACTAAGTGTCACATGAAAAATATTTTGTATTGTGAATGCTTTGCAAAGAACGTTACCTAGATAAAAATAAATTTCAAGTACAACCAGAGCCAAGGTAAATTGCAGAAAGTTTGAGTTAAGCAAAAATATCTAGCAAATAGGAAATGGGAGAGATTTCTCAAATAGAAACATGAGTAGAGGCCTAGGGAGATGAAACACAAAGCTTGTTTGATGATATATGTGTAGAGCATTAGCCATCTACCTCTTCGAAAACATTTCTTTTGCTTTTCCTGGCATACTAGAGAGTCTAGAATGGGAAAACATGTGGGTTCTTGAGAAGCCCAAAAAGTACAAGGATCAAAGCCAAATCAAGGAGGATTGGGATAATATTCATGATCCCATCCTTGCAAAAAAACCTAAGAATTTGAGGGAGGTGGTCTGTGAAAGAATGCAGGTATCCCCTGGCTTGAATTTATTGTCACTGAAGCTATGGTGCAATGGGCTCCCATAGTATATCGTCCCATTTGTTCACTGTTTCTCGCAACTGGTCGATGCAACCATCGAACATTTCAACCCACGCACTAGCACCATCGACGACCAAAGATTAAAGGTCAATATTTATCTAGAAGCTATCTGGAATATGTTGTGCATCCCTAACCATGACTCCATTAAAGAAGAGGTAGAGGGGTATGTGCAGGATCATCATGGAAAAAATAGGCCCTTAAGTGGCAAAAAATTCAAAAAAATCAGAGTTAGGCAACTTGACATAAAAATTTGAATAAGTTATCTATATTATTTCAAAAATATGTAAGAATAGAATCTGTAGAAAATTTAATGTAGTTTCTAAACTACTAGGTTTATTTAAAAGAAAAAAATTATTTGGTGAAATTTTGAAATTTCAATGTAGGAGTACTTCAATTTTAGGGTAAAAATAAGAAATGGGTGTATATTTGACCACCCTAACCACAATAAAATGATAATATTTTTTTATAATATTTTAGATATAAGTAGAGGACACATGTCCGGATGTGATGCATTTTTTTTGTAATTTTTTTCAAAATAAATAATTAATTATGAATTTTTTATTAAAAATTTTAAAAAATATAAAAACTCGTATGTCTGACCACTTTAACTTGGTCAAAACTTCTTGAAATTCATTTTTTTTTTAATCCTATAGTATGTGAAGCATAGAATGTGATACATGTTTCAAATTCAAAAAATGTGACACCATTTAAAAGTTATAGATGTTTTCCATCATTCTATCAATCAGGACTTTAGTCATAATTCAAATAGAAAACAAATCATAATTATTTATTAAATTCAAAGTAAAGCATAATTTATATTGGTGGAAAGCTGAGAATCTCCTTTAAAAACCCTTTTCATTTCATCAATTTTGGGTAAAAAAAAGTCGTCAACCACATACCCTACACATACCCATCATATTGCCACTTTTTGGCCTATCATGATCTTGCACATACCCAGAGTCATTCAACCCAGCAAAGGGAGAGGAAACATGGAGAAGCATGAAAAAGGCTCAAGAATTTAATAACAAGGAAACCAAAAGGCCTATGGAAGATAATCAAAAGCCACCAAAGATTCCCACACAACTCATCGCCTTCCTAATGAACATGCATGATGCATTCTCAATGTTGGCGTTTGTTTATGGCCTAGACACTGACAAGGATTTGCACAAATTTTAGTTGGGTTTGGGGTTTTAGTTCTACAGGAAACATACATTTTTCTAGAATAATTTTGCAGAATACCTTATTGATGAGATGCTAGGGAAAATCAAGGATTACCCAACACAATGGAGGTTCAGGCTTTCTTCCTTGCTTTCTCATATGTTTTTGCACCAGAACCCTGATTTCTTTAAGAAGTATATGAGGTTGTCTATTTTTGATGAGTCAGGAAAAAGAAGGTTGGTTTCTACATGGATTCCTCTCCTCTCCTCCACCTATGAATATTATACATTTTCAGATTATTTCTTAACTCTGATTTTGCAAGATTTGAAGGGGGATGATGGTTTTGACTGGCTCACCAAGGAAAAAAATACATATATGCAGAACTTCACTCCCAAGTGCGACTAGTTTCTTAGAGTCGATTTGACATTCATCTAAATGTGTTGTTTCACCGAGGAACCATTTTGCCTTCCAGCCTATGTCATGAATCAAGTGCTAGCCCTTGAGATGTTCCAAAAAGTATCCCTTATTGACTACAAATTTTGCAGAGGAAAGCCCAAGAAGAGGGGATTCTTTGGCTGCTTGTTGTGTGGTTGATTAAATGTGCATGTAAAAAAATACAAATTAAAGAAGATCAAAAACACTGATGGAACATTATATCAAAACAAAAAAGGAAATGAAAGAAGTGCAAACTCAGTTTTTCTACCATTGATGTCATCCTATCATCCTCTATCTCTAGTAATTTTGTTGATTCCAGCTATTGCTCTCTGATTTTTTCCAGGCTCAACAAATAGTGCTCCCAGAGAATGAGATTGTAGATGATGAATGCATGTTATGCTAAGATATGATTATGCTGATTAAATGATGCATGATTGCAGATTGCTATGATTAATTGATAAAGAAACTATGATTACAAATGCTCTTAATGCTGATAATAAATGCTAACTGAATACAATTATTCTCTAATCGCTTATCGCCTAATTAAACAAATGCTTGGATATTCAGGCATATTTATAGAGATTTTGAAGGATTGTGATTGGTTGAAAAGATTAATGGTTGTGATAATCTTGGTAGATCAAATGGTCGAAGATGGAGAAGACTGGAGAGAAAAATAGAAGAAAAACATAAAGTAGGATTTGTTTCCTCTTTCATGAAGAGATAAAATGAGATGATAAAAATCATCTTTTTAGAGGAATTTGGGAAGATTTAAGAAGATAATATTGAATTATAAATTCAATTATTATTTATGGGTGACATGGAGATTTTTCTCATGTAAATAATCATTTAATTAATATTTGAAGAATAATAAAATATTTCATAATTAGATAAAATATTTAATTATGATTTGAAAAGATATGAAGGACATTAATTAAATAAAAAAATTTAATTAAATTTTTAGGAAATGACATGTAGATGAAATTAATTAAATAAAATATTTAATTAATTAGAAGAAAGATTTGAATAGGAGAAAGGAAATATTTGAATTTAATTAAATCAAAAGACTTAATTAAATTCCAAAGGTGACAATTAATTAAGATAAATAAAGGGTATTTATTTAATTAATTAAGTAGACATATGAATGTGAAATAATTAAATAAAGTTAATTTATTTAATTAAGGTGGAATAATAAAGTGAATGAACAATATAATTAAATTAATTGAATTTAATCATATGTAGAGGAATTTAGAGAAATTAATTAAATAATAAATATTTAAGTAAATGCCACTATTAATTAGACATGACCAATTTTATGCATATACATTTTGCCCATCTTTGAATTGATGTGTGAAACACATTGCTTCAAAGAAAGTATTCCTGCTTTTGAAATTTGTTGTGTTTGATTTTGCCCCTAATCAGAAAATTTTAACTAATATGCCCCTAATTAAAAAAATAACATGTGTGATATTCCTTTTGATTTGAATCTGATATGTTTCTGATTGAAAAATGCGGCTAATATTGATGGTGCCCCCTCAGGAGGTAAATCACTAATGATGAGAAAAAAATGTTGATTTGATGATGAAATTTGGATGATGAGAGTGATGCAGTGATTTAACTCCTGATAATTGATTAAAAGATGCCCCAATTTGAAAAATAAGGTCATAGTTTGAGGAAAAATAGAAAAATAAAAATAAAATGCTACAAAAACCCACCTTGGTTGACCTTTAAAAGGTCAAAGGGGGAAAAAGGGCAAGTTATTTTCACCTTTTGACTTTAGTGACTTGTTTTCTCTAACACTGACTTGGTGAGACTTGGCGAGATGGAGATTCCATACCATACACATAGATTTGAGCAAGCCTACTGGTACCAGAGACGAGCCGCTTACGGACCACCGGTGAGTCGATTCAATCCTCTTTTCTTTGAAAATTTATGATTTGAATCAATTTTTTTGATGAGTTTTTTTAGCACATAGAGTTAGATTTTTAGAAAATTTGATGTTTTCTGTAGTGCATAGAGGGTGTAACGCAGCGCATCTAGGATAGAATAATAAATAGATATTTTAGTGCATCTGATACCTAGAATAGTGCATCTAGGATGCCTAGAGGAAAGTGATACTTTAGCGCATAGAGGAAATAGATTAGCGCATTTTGGAACGTACCCCAACCAGTGATATATTAGCGCATATAGGATATACATTAGTGCATCCAAGTTTCTTGCGCATCAAGTAGATGAAATGGCGTATACGTTTAGGGGTTTAGTGCATATAGGGAAGCAACACATAGGGGAATTGATATAGCCTTTTAGGACACAAAATGGTGCATTAGGGGGAAACTTCAGTGCATTTGGGGTTCTAGCGCATAGAGGCCGCAGATTAGAGCATATAGGAAACTTAGGGAGAATGCATTGTTTGATGAAATTGATGAAAGAATGATGATGTATATTGCTTCTTTGGTCAATAGATAGATAAATTGTCTTGTCATCATGTTGATATGGATCAAAATGATAGAGAATTGATAAATGATGAATTGATAAATTTGCTTCCCAAAATAGAAAATAAAGAGTAGATAGCTGATAACTTTGTTTCCATTGAATGAAAAACAAAGAGTAGAATGATTGATGGAATAGTTTGATATCTTTGCTTTAGAAAACAAAGAATAGATGATTGATATGACTTCTGATAAATTTTCATTCTACAAGAGAAAAATAATAGTAGATGATGTGATTGAAAACATATTTGCATTCATGACTGAAGTACGAATAGGAAGATGATTTGATTGTTGATAAATTTGCTTTCCTAAAAAAGAAAACAAATAGTAAATGATGATACAGTAGATTGATTTTATATTGAGATAGATTTTGCATTGATTTCCTAATATGAGTCACTTAGATAGAGCACTTGATATGGTTCACTAATATGCTGCACTCATATGGGTCACTAATATGGGTCACTGATAGATAGAAATGGGTTGTGATTGCATGATGTTATGTAGATAGATCACAGTGATATGAGTTTGATGGATTGTGTTTGTAATGACAAAAAATAGGATGTTTTCAAAAGCCTTCATATCAGAGAGTGCTTCCCTGTGGGTTGGGATAGGATACGATATTTGATGCTGACAAATGTACAGTTGATAATGAGATGTGGGTTTGCGACCTTTGTTGTCTATTCCTCAGATTCAGGTCAATAGGGGACTGTTGACCGCACTAGCAAGGAGGTGGCATTCTGAGCATAACACCTTTCATTTGTCGATGGGTGAGATGACGATGAGCCTAGAGGATGTATATAGGATCTTGGGGATTCCAATGGTAGGTTCTCTTATGGTTTATGACCATAAGGAGCTAGGTGGTACATATGCACTCAAGAGAGTGTTTGAGGATGGTCATATAGCAGGGTACTGGGTGCCATGGGTAGATTTGAGGAGAAATCCCACCTTACTCGCAGTTTTGATTAGATTCATTGGAGGCTTCGTTTCTCTACATTGCCGGTCAAAGGGACTATCAGTTGGGTGGGGGAGGATTATTGAGTAGATGATAGGTCAGTAGCGGAGATATGCCTGGGGGAGCTGTATGTTAGCACATTTGTATCATGACTTGCATCTGGTAGTGTACAAAGGAGGGGGCAGTTTGTCATGTGGTGTTACCTTGCTCTAGATTTGGGCATGGGAGCATATTTTTATTACTAGACCACTTGGACCGAGGGCTAGGCCACCAGGTAGGTTGTATGTATATGCATATTTGAGTGTACTTTTCCAACCCAAGTTGGGAAAATTGGATTATTGGAGACGAATTCTAGATGATGTAGATTTAGTGATATGGAGGCCTTACATAGATTGTGAGGCATGGGATACAGATCATCTTGAGATTCCTTTTGTATGTATGACCTGGTATCTAATAGGGTGGACACCTTTTATTATAGAGATATTTTTGGCTTTGCGAGTATAGAGACAATACAAACATACTTAGGGAACATTGTAGGGCATTGTGCACAATGCGCGACGCAAAGATGATCCTGGATGGGGGTCGGGCATTTCATATCAGGTCACTTATATAGAGTATACATGTTTATAGCCTAAGGTATAGGATTACAGACCTAAGATTATTGATGCAAGGATGTCTGAGGATTACTCTGCTTATTTTCACACATGCCCATTTCCTTGTTTCACATGTCCAAATGAGTTAGCACCCATTTTCATGGCACATCAGCTAGGGGGTAGGAGACAGGAGGATGTGGTAGGGGGAGTAGGAAGTTGGTGGAGGGGCAGAGGAGGATAGTGGATATGAGGAGAGCTCAGATGATGGTGATAAGGATGATGGCAGAGATGGTGGAGAGCAAAGGCCAATGAGATAGAGGCCAGTGAGATAGATGCCAGACATTTTGGGTAGTGTATAGATCATGTGGAGGTTGAGGACTGGTATTGGATGGAGGACAATGATTAGGGTCCTCTCCAAAGCACAACAGGTGTAGATAGCTACTCTACAGGCCGAGGTATAGACTCTTCAAGGGAAGTAGGTACAGTTGCAGAGCTAGCTTCCCTAGGCTTAGAGTTTGGTAGTGCAGTTACAGACATAGCTTGGGTAGGCACATGAACAAATATAGGCACAGGTGTAGGCACCTCCTCCTGCCCTAGACCCACATGTGGCCTAGTTGATAGCAGAGAGAGACACCTTCAGATGGAGGACATTAGAGGCAGAGAAGGTCACTGAGAGACTCATAGGCAATGTTGAAAGTGCATTGTTGTGAGAGGCCATTGCAGAGGGATTCAAGATTGTCAGGGAGGCTGAGCATTACCAGATTAGATATGAGGAGTTGTTCCCTACCAAGCATAGAGAGTCTTACCCTCGGTACCACAACAAATCCAGAAGCATATCACAGACTGTGTCCCACACTAGAGGGGTTACAATGCCTCAACATGATCCTGATGCAGGTGGTAGTGGTAGGCCACCAGTCTCTAGACTAGCTCCATCAGGGGGCTCCACTAGCCAGCCTTGATATGTGATTTTTATTGATGTAGTATTATTGATGTATTTCACACATGTATATCATTTTTGGAGCATGTACATTGTTTTTATCATATCTTATGTATCTCTCTAGACTTTTTAGTTTCATTGGACATTGGACATTTGTATTTATTTCTAAGGAGTGATGATTATGTAGTGGTGATGAGTTTTGATAATGTTCATTTTTTATGTGATGATGATATGGATATGCATTTATTTGTATATGCTATGAGATGGTTTTTTGATGCCTTTGATGGTTTAATGACTAACCAGTGATTTAGGATGATTCATGATATGCTTATGATGACGATTTGTGAGGTGTGCTAATGATATCATGTAGGTGGATGACTTATGATGTGATTATGAAAATATGCAATAGGATATATGATATGTCTATTAAAAATGTAATGTTTTGCAAAGGATGTGTAAATGTAATGTATGTATGGAAATTTTGTTTTTGGATTTTTTCAAATGCAATAAATAATGATGATGTGATGAAAAATGGATGTGTTTATGAAATGCATCATGAATTTGTAATGTGTATATGAATTAGGAAATGATATGAAATGATATGTGATATGGGTCAAATTTTTTGTGAAAAATGACATGATATATAAATGATGTGAAAATGATAGATGATTAAATATATGATATGAATGTAATGTGACAAATGATAAATGATATGAATAATGGTATGAAGTGAAATGAACATGATTAATAATAATGAGATGTATGATAAGATGATAAATGATATGTAATGAAATGAAATGAAATGAGATGAAATGGATGAAATTAAATAGATTATGAAATGATGACACAAAGATAAAATATGATAATGAGATGGTAATGAAGATGATAAATGGTATGCAACTATGTAGAATAAAAATGAAATGGATATGAAAATGATAAGTAAGATATTAATGATATGAAAATGATAGATAATATGAAAATGAAAGTGATATGAAATAACTAATGGATAAATGAATGATCTGAACTGATAAAGGATCTAAATGATACATAATGAAATGATACATAAAATGAGGGTGATATAAAATGAGAATGATCAATGGTATGCAATAAAATTATATGATATGAAAAATGATAAAGGAAATGATAATGCGTAATGATGGATAACTAAATGATAAAGGATTTAATTTACGGGTATGTGCAAGATCATGATGGGTATTTGTAGGGTATGTGCTGACAACTTATTTTTACCCAAAATTGATGAAATGAAAAGAGTTTTTAAAGGAGATTCTCAACTTTCCACCAATATAAATTATGCTTTACTTTGAATTTAATTAATAATTATTATTCATTTTCTATTTGAATTATGACTAAAGTCCTAATTGATAGGTTGATTGAAAAACACCTATATCTTTCAAACAGTATCACATTTTTGGAATCCAAAACATGCATCACATTCTATGCTTCATATAATATAGAATTAAAAAAAATAAAAATGAATTTCATGAAGTTTTGACCAAGTTAAGGTGGTCAGACATACAAGTTTTTATATTTTTTAAAAGTAGTAATAAAAAAATCATAATTAATTATTTACTTGGAAAAATATTACAAAAAAATATGCATCACATCCGGACATGAGTCTTCTACTTATTTCTAATATATTATAAAAAAATATTATCATATTATTGTGGTTAGGGTGGTCAGACAAACACCTATTTCTTATTTTTTCCCTAAAATTTAAGTACTACTATATTGAAATTTCAATTTTTCACCAAATAGATTTAAAAATAAAAAAATAAACCTAGTAGTTT
The DNA here is from genome assembly GCA_007258455.2 of Sequoia sempervirens. Lineage (NCBI taxonomy): Eukaryota > Viridiplantae > Streptophyta > Pinopsida > Cupressales > Cupressaceae > Sequoia > Sequoia sempervirens. The sequence continues at coordinate 142,000 of VDFB02260535.1, read as the reverse complement.
AGAAACTACATTCAATTTGCTACAGATTCTATTCTAACATATTTTTGAAATAATATAGATAACTTATTCAAATTTGTACATCAAGTTGCCTAACTCTGATTTTTCTGATTTTTTTGCCACTTAAGGGCCTATTTTTTCCATGATGATCTTACAAATACCCAAATGATATGAAAATGAATGATAAATGATAAACTATATGATATGTATAGGACCTAGACAAAATAATGATTAATGAAATGATGTTGAAGATGAAAGATGATAATGAAACAAATCTCCAAATGTCCTCCACAAGTAGTCCAATGAGACATGACAACCATTGATGTTTTTGTTCAGCCTTTTAAAACTCTAATGCAAATCCAGTATGCAGATAAGCACAATGATCTAAATGAAATGAAACCAACTATTTTTTGAGCCCTTTGGTAGCTTTCTTGAATCATCATAGAGCATTTTAAAATGTTGGAAGTATTTACAAGCATCAAAGGGGAAATTACCACCAATGATGACCTGAGTACAACTTTCATGATTTTTGATATAGCGAGTGAACACAAGCATCAAGGTATAATTGAACCAAGATGACTTGAGTATTTCTTGCATAAACAAAAAAAGATAAACCACTTTTTGATGGAAGTTTGGAACTGTCATCAATGATACGCTTTGGAAATCATCTCTTGTGACATATTTGCACCAGATTGATAGTTAACCTCAAGACAATAGACAATGAAAAATCATCCTCTTTGCTCATCACTCTAGTTCAGTACATCATCGAGTGTGCTCCAAAGGGATGATATAAAAATTCAAACAACCATTGTTCAAAATATAATACTGATATTCCAAACATTATTCAGATTTTAGATCATCCAGATATGTGTTATGATATGTTACTTGTTGAAAACTATTGTGATATGGATTAATGATTGGATAACTGTTAATAGGATTTGATTATAGTGTTTGTTTGCCAGATTTTCACTATCTGTCTTTATTGCATTTTTTTATTTCTTTTTATTTCTTTTTTTATTTTGCTTGTCAATAGATTGCCTATTGCCAAGTTTTCACCCTATGATGTTTTTTTTCTTTTTTTCTTTTTTAGGACTTTTTCTACTTTTTATGGATTTTTTTCAAGACTTTTTCTGCTATTTTTATGGATTTTTTACGACTTCTAATTTTTATGGATTTTTCTAGGACTTTTTTTTTATGGATTTTTCTCAAGGACTTTTTTTGGATGATGATAACTAATTTAGATAATACTTCTTCAAGTGCATGTTGTTGATGGGTTAGTCAAATAGGTCCCCTTTTGGCATTGACAACTTGTATGCTCCTAAACTATATATTGTGATGACCATGTAAGGACCTAGCCAATTTGGCTCAAACTTTCCTTTCTTCTCTCTGTCTTGTTGATTTCATGGTTATTCCTTCAAAGCACGATCACCAACCTGAAAGGTACATGGCCTGACTCTATGATTATAGTTGTGAGACATCATCTATTGATATGCTTTCAAATGATCAGTTGCTCATTGTCTCTTCTCATCAAGGAGTTTGAGCTCTTGTAGTCGGGAAACTCTGTATTCATTATCTGTGATTAAACCTTTCAGTGATACTCTAAGTGATGGAATCTCAACCTCTAGAGGTAATATGGCTTTTGCTCCATAGACAATAGCATACGGTGATGCTCCTATTGGCATGTGAATGCTAGTTCTATAGGGCCGCAATGCAGGGTTAATTTTTATGTGCCAATCTTTCCCTGCATCATTCACAGTCTTCTTCAAGATTTTTAGTATGGTTTTGTTCGAGGCCTCTACTTGGTCATTCCCTTGTGGATAGTAAGGTGTTGAATATGGAATCTCTCACAAAGTTCATCAAAATCTTGATTCTTGAACGATCATCCATTATCAGTAATAATGGAGTTGGGAATGCCATACTGACAAATGATATAGTTGAGTATGAGCGATGAGATTTTTTTGTCGATAACCCTAATGAGAGGTACTACATCAATCCACTTGGTAAAGTACTCTATCATTGTGATGATGAACTTATGCCCATTTGATGATGAAGGATGAATATTGCCAACTAGATCTAACCCCCATTGAGAGAATGGCCAGGTTGGTGTGAATGGTTGTAGTTCTTGTTTTGGTGCATGGATGAGATTTCCATGCATCTGACATTTTGAGCACTTCAAAAAAGTGAATGATTCTCTTTCCATTGTAGGTCAGTAGTAACCCATTCTAATAAATTTCTTGGATAAGGTTAGTCCACTTGAATGAGTACCACAAATTCCACCATGACCTTCTTGTAAAGCCTTGTCATATTCATCACATTCAAGACATCAAAGTAAAGTACCATCAAGATTGCAGCAATAAACGATGTCAAGGATAAGAGTATAGTGAGAGGATTGGCAGATAAAGTTACGCTTTTGGTTTCGAGATAATTCAGGAGGTAAGATGTCATATTTTAGATGGGTAAAAATATTTCCACACCAAGGTGAATCAGATCCTACTAAGTGGAAAATGATTTGGATTTCAGGTTTGTCATAAGCAGGTGCAAAAGATTGTTCCACCAGAAATTTATAGCGAGTCTAATTTTTAGGGAGTTCTAGCAATGATGCAATCATGTCCATGGTGTCATTTGCTTCGTTATCAAGTCTTGGAATCTATATGAACTTGATATACACAAAGTACTTCTTAAATTCATCAACTATTTTCTTATATGGCAATAGTTTGTCATATTTGGTCTCATAATCATCATTGATCTGATTTATGACTAACAGTGAGTCACCATAAACTTGTAGTTCTATGATCATCCATTCCAATGTGATCTTGAGTCCAACGATTAAAACTTCATACTAGGATATGTTGTTAGTGCATGGAAACATTAGCCTATATGACTGAGGAATGGTATTTTCTTGAGGGGTGACAAAGAGTATGCTAACCCCTGATCCATGTTGAGTGAAAGAACCATCAAAATATAAAGACCAAGGCTATTTTGATTCAATAGTGAAGACATCAGTATCTAGAAATTTGATATGCATGGGATGCTCTGCTTGTAGTGGTGTGTCAACTAGTTGATCGATGATAACGTTTCCTTTGATTGCTTTGTGATCAACATAATGGATGTAAAACTCACTCAAGACCCATTTTTCTAACTTTCCTATTAATGCAGCCTTGCTCAATAGACACTTAAGTGGATCAATCTTTGTAACAAGATTGATTGTATGAACTAACATGTAATGCTGAAATTTATGTGAGGCAAAGACTATTGCTAGACAATCCATCTCGATGAAAGTGTAGTTTATTTCATGACTTCTTAGCATTTGATTGATGTAATAAATTTCATGCTCCTTTCCTATAGATTCCTCTTGTGCTAATAAAGCACCCAGAGATGTCTCGGTTGTGGCAATATATAAGATTAGAGGTTTGTCCAAATTTGGTGGTACTAGAGCTAGTGGGTTCATTAGGTACTACTTGATCTGTTGAAAGGCCCTTTCACACTTGTCATCCCATTTGAAAGGGACATTCTTATGCAATAGATGTGTGAAAGGTAGGCTTTTATTTGCCACTTGTGCGATGAACCTTCGTATAGATTGAAGTTGTCCCTGTAATGACCTCAACTGACTGATATTCCTTGGTGGAGGCATTTCCATGATTGCTTGTACCTTGGTAGGATCTAATTCAATTCCTTTTGCTGATATTATGTATCCTAAGAGCTTTCCAAATGTGACCCTGAAAACACATTTCTTGGGGTTGAGGTGAACTTTGAACTTTTCTAACCTTGCAAAGATTTTGGATAACACTTCAAGATGTTCTTCTCTTGTGTATGACTTTTCCAATATGTCATCTACATAATCTTAAATGAGTGTGTGCTTCATGTCATGAAAATTTGTAGTCATATCTCTTTGATATGTAGCCCCAGCATTCTTTAAACCAAAAGGCATGACATTCCAACAATAAGTCCCCCATGGACATGTGAAAGTTTTTTTGTCCTGGTCTTTAGGTGCAATCTTGATTTGGTTGTAACCATAAAAACCATCCATTAGTGAATACATGGCATGGCCAGTTGTCAGATCAACTATAGTATCGATGTTTGGAAGGGGTATGTGGAGGGTCATCATTTAAAAAATAGGCCCTTAAGTGGCAAAAAATTCAAAAAAATTAGAGTTAGGAAACTTGACATAAAAATTTGAATAAGTTATCTATATTATTTCAAAAATATGTAAGAATAGAATCTGTAGAAAATTGAATGTAGTTTCTAAACTACTAGGTTTATTTTTTTATTTTTAAAATCTATTTAGTGAAAATTTGAAATTTCAATGCAGTACTACTTATATTTCAGGGAAAAAAATAAGTAGGTGTCTGTCTGACCACCCTATCCACAATAAAATGATAATATTTTTTCAAAATATTTTAGACATAAGTAGAGGAATCATGTCCGGATGTGATGCATATTTTTTTGTAATTTTTTTCCAAGTAAATAATTAATTATAATTGTTTTATTACAACTTTTAGAAAATATAAAAAACTCATATGTCTAACCACGTTCACTTGGTCAGAACTTCATGAAATTCAATTTTTCTTTTTTTCATCCTATAGTATGTGAAACATGGAATGTGATGCATGTTTTGGATTCTAAAAATGTAATACCATTTGAAATCTATTGATGTTTTTCAATCAACCTATCAATCAAGACTTTAGTCATAATTCAAATAGAAAATGAATAATAGTTATTTATTAAATTGAAAGTAAAGCATAATTTACATTGGTGGAAAGTTGAGAATATACTTTAAAAACCCTTTTCATTTCATCAATTTTGCGTAAAAAAGAAAGTTGTCAGCCACATACCCTACAAATACCCATCATATTGCCACTTTTTGGCCCATCATGATCCTGCACATACCCGAAGTGGGAAGTCATCCTTAAGACATTCCTTATTAAGATCTCTAAAATCGATGCAAATTTTGATACATCCATTTGGCTTGGATACAGAAAAAATGTTGGAGATCCATTATGCATAGTCGATTGATCTTATAAATCCCACATTAAGGAGTTTTCTCAGCTCTTCTTTAATCAATAGTGTGACATGTGGATGCATCTTTCTTAGTTTTTGTTTCATAGGCTTAACCCCTGGTTTGATGAACAAGTGATGCATTATGAGATTGGGATCAAGACCTAGCATGTTTGCATAAGACCAAGCAAAGTTGACCTAATTTTCTCTTAGGAACTTCATGAACTTTGGCACTTCATTATCTGTCATTGATGCAGCTAACTATAGAATCCTTATTTTTTTTTAAGTTTCAAGATTAACCTCCTTTATAGGCTCAATCAAGATAGGTGATTGCTCATGATAGTTCTTAGGGAGAGTGTCAAGCTTCCCATCATTTGGTGCCTTAAAAATATTTTCACCATCTGATACACTCTATGTTTTATCTTTTGTTTGATCTAATACTGCCATATTTTGTTATTCACCATTAGATCTTTCTTTTTTATTTTTATTTTTGTAGTTGGGAGACTTGACACTCTCCTGATTAAAGACTTTATGCTAAAAATAACTAGTGGAACAATCATTTGTGTTGTCTACGAAAAGGAAGTTCATGATAGATTCATCGCTTGGAAACATAGGTATATCAATAGGTTCAAACGAATCCCAATCAATGAGATTGGGATGGATCAAAGGTAGCAGGTCATCGGGTTGCATGAAATCATCTATATAATTGGTTATAATGGATTTTTCTATAGGGTCTAATGTATGAGGTAGGTCAATGATGATACTATCCTCACAATAGTCTTATTCATTTAAATCTGACTCAATATCACTAGAATCATAGTTACCTTGTAGTTTAGATCCTTGTAGTTGGGACCCTGACCCTTCACCTTCGATTATAGTTGGGGTATACTTGTGTATCACATCAACCTTTTTTTCCCTCCAAAACTCATCATTGTAAATGGTGTCCCATTTGTATTCATCAAAGTCTGTGTTAGAGTTATTATCCATGAAATTCTGAATTGTTGTCAAACATGCTTCTCTTTTATCAAAACCTTCTTGCAATGTGAGGATAGTATCATGAAATTGCTTGGATGTTATTTCTTTTGAGTTAGTATCATAGCCTAGTCTTGTTTTATCTTTTGCAGCAAGTCCTAGAAGGTTAATAGGCTCAACTACTCCTTTTCTCTTTTTGATAGGACTATTACAATCATAGCCCATCTTTTGCATGATTGAATACCCTTTACCATATTGATCAGTTGGTATTTTGTGATTGAGGACTATTTCATCTTCTTCTTTATAGAGCCTATTTAGAACTTCTCTATCCTTAGGATCTTCCATGGGGAGTTTTCCTTTGATAAATCATCCATTAAACAACATTGTACTTGGATTTGTTGGTGGTTGTGTTGATGTTGATGCTATAGATATATATTGTTGTGTTATATAAGGTTTCCCATGTGACTGAGGTGATGTAGGTATATTAGCAAGATCGAGAGAGTACTCCCCAACTCCATTATCCTTGAACCGTAGTTGCTTGTCAAAGATTTTGGTTAACTGATTGATTTGTGTATCAACTTCGGGAGAATTACTAGCAAGAGATTCTCGATTGTTCGGAACCAAAGTATCTTGACTAGCTTTGATATTGGCACAAGTCTTACTATTTGAATTATCAGCCGGTATTGTGATCTCATGTCCATCTTATGGAAATTTAAGACATTGATGATATGTGAATGGGACAACTTACATTTTGTTTTTCCAAGTATGACCCAATAAGATGTATGTATGATCATGGTCTAATACTTGACATAAAGTGTTCTTGATAACATGTCCCACTCTGATTGGAAACATGATTAAACCCTTGGCTGCTCTTTCCTCATCATCGTAGGATTTAATAGTGAACTTTCTTTTGGGATCAATGGAGTCCGCAGAAAATCCTAAAGCTTGAACTAACTTCATGGTACATATGTTGAACTAAACACCTCCATCTATTAGGATGCATCTGACACAAAAATTGTGGATAATGACTTCTAATTATAACAATGAATTATGGGGATGAGTCATGGAAACATCATCTTTCTCAGAGAATGAGATGCATGTGGGTGAGGATAAGTGTCCCACCATGTCTTGAAATTGGTCCAAATCTAGATTAGTGGATATAGTTATTTCAGTGAGGGCCTTTTCTAAAATTTCCTTGTGCGCTAGGGAAATATTTAGGAGTTCTAAGATAGAAATCTGAGCAAGAGTTTTTCTAAGTTGATTGACTAAGTCATATTGATGTTGAGTCGGGGGCACGGTGTATTTTAAAGAAGTTCCCTAAAGTAAGACAACTTTAGCATGTTCCCTTATTGTTGCATTGACTTGTCTATATTCCATCTTTTCCTTAACTTTTATAACATTGACCTGCTCATCATCAGTGTAGATATGGTTGGTTATATTATTGTTGATATGATTCACACTTTTTCTAGAAAACTCACCCTTTTGATAGTTGGGAAAAGGATTATGAAATTCTTGGTGGTCTTTATTTGATTGTTGGTGTCCTTCCATTGTTATGGTGCCATTTTTGATTAAGTCTTGGATGACATTTTTTAGGGCTTGACAATTATTCGTGCGATGGCCCTTGCACCGATGATAATCACAATAGTATGCATCATTCCATGATGGAGGGTTCACACTGGGTTCAAAGTTGTGTTGAGGTGGAAAAGTAAGGACATTTTTAGCTGTCAACTCTTTGAATGCAAATTCTAAAGATTGATCCAATGGAGTAAAAGTTCTTCTGCTAGAGAAAAATGAAGATCGTTGTGGATTTGTGTTCAAGGATTTCCTAAGTTATTGTTATTGTTTCCATGGTAACCTTGATTGTTGGAATTCCCTTGATTGGGAGTAGAAGTTTGATTCACGTTGTTCCTTGGAGGAGGAGGATTGTTTCCTTGATTTGTGACAGAATTGGTGTTTTTATACTTATTGTAATTAGGAGAAAATCATATATAAAACTAAAATAAAAATATATCAAATCCTAACTAGCACAATAGAGTATGAGAAAGCATGAAAATCACAATAACAAATGAATGCAAACCCAAATCCACACTAAACTCAATTTATCTCCATTGCTCTTCTCCACCTGCATAAGAATGCAATATTTTGAAGGATTGATAATGGAGGAATATTGGTTGTTCAATTCAGTAGCATAACGACCTGATGAAAATAACAAATGAAGAATGATAGAGATAGATGGAAGACTGAAGAATGATTTTGATAGAATGAGGATGCTTAAGAATCAGCCTCTTAAATGGATTGTGAGAGGCTATATTTATAGAGCCTTGATGTAGATGGAGATAAAATTGATAAGATTCGATAGGGATTTGATTTTTTTGTTTTATTTGATCAAGGAGGAAATAAAACAAGATAAGATAAGATGTGAAAAGATAGAAAGATTTTGATTCTATTTTAAAGGAAATAAATCCTAAAAAA
>VDFB02260535.1:121238-133464 GCA_007258455.2 Sequoia sempervirens | reverse complement strand
ATAGTCTTATTCATTTAAATCTGACTCAATATCACTAGAATCATAGTTACCTTGTAGTTTAGATCCTTGTAGTTGGGACCCTGACCCTTCACCTTCGATTATAGTTGGGGTATACTTGTGTATCACATCAACCTTTTTTTCCCTCCAAAACTCATCATTGTAAATGGTGTCCCATTCGTATTCATCAAAGTCTGTGTTAGAGTTATTATCCATGAAATTCTGAATTGTTGTCAAACATGCTTCTCTTTTATCAAAACCTTCTTGCAATGTGAGGATAGTATCATGCAATTGCTTGGATGTTATTTCTTTTGAGTTAGTATCATAGCCTAGTCTTTTTTTATCTTTTGCAGCAAGTCCTAGAAGGTTAATAGGCTCAACTACTCCTTTTCTCTTTTTGATAGGACTATTACAATCATAGCCCATCTTTTGCATGATTGAATACCCTTTACCATATTGATCAGTTGGTATTTTGTGATTGAGGACTATTTCATCTTCATCTTTATAGAGCCTATTTAGAACTTCTCTATCCTTAGGATCTTCCATGGGGAGTTTTCCTTTGATAAATCATCCATTAAACAACATTGTACTTGGATTTGTTGGTGGTTGTGTTGATGTTGATGCTATAGATATATATTGTTGTGTTATATAAGGTTTCCCATGTGACCGAGGTGATGTAGGTATATTAGCAAGATCGAGAGAGTACTCCCCAACTCCATTATCCTTGAACCGTAGTTGCTTGTCAAAGCTTTTGGTTAACTGATTGATTTGTGTATCAACTTTGGGAGAATTACTAGCAAGAGCTTCTCGATTGTTCGGAACCAAAGTATCTTGACTAGCTTTGATATTGGCACAAGTCTTACTATTTGAATTATCAGCCGGTATTGTGATCTCATGTCCATCTTATGGAAATTTAAGACATTGATGATATGTGAATGGGACAACTTACATTTTGTGTTTCCAAGTATGACCCAATAAGATGTATGTATGATCATGGTCTAATACTTGACATAAAGTATTCTTGATAACAGGTCCCACTCTAATTGGCAACATGATTAAACCCTTGGCTGCTCTTTCCTCATCATCGTAGGATTTAATAGTGATCTTTCTTTTGGGATCAATGGAGTCCGCAGAAAATCCTAAAGCTTGAACTAACTTCATGGTACATATGTTGAACTAAACACCTCCATCTATTAGGATGCATCTGACACAAAAATTGTGGATAATGACTTCTAATTATAACAATGAATTATGGGGATGAGTCACGGAAACATCATCTTTCTCAGAGAATGAGATGCATGTGGGTGAGGATAAGTGTCCCACCATGTCTTGAAATTGGTCCAAATCTAGATTAGTGGATATAGTTATTTCAGCGAGGGCCTTTTCTAAAATTTCCTTGTGCGCTAGGGAAATCTTTAGGAGTTATAAGATAGAAATCTGAGCAAGAGTTTTTCTAAGTTGATTGACTAAGTCATATTGATGTTGAGGCGGGGGCACGGTGGATTTTAAAGAAGTTCCCTAAAGTAAGACAACTTTAGCATGTTCCCTTGTTGTTGCATTGACTTGTCTATATTTCATCTTTTCCTTAACTTTTATAACATTGACCTGCTCATCATCAGTGTAGATATGGTTGGTTATATTATTGTTGATATGATTCACACTTTTTCTAGAAAACTCACCCTTTTGATAGTTGGGCAAAGGATTATGAAATTCTTGGTGGTCTTTATTTGATTGTTGGTGTCCTTCCATTGTTATGGTGCCATTTTTTATTAAGTCTTGGATGACATTTTTTAGGGCTTGACAATTATTCGTGCGATGGCCCTTGCACCAATGATAATCACAATAGTATGCATCATTCCATGATGGAGGGTTCACACTAGGTTCAAAGTTGTGTTGAGGTGGAAAAGTCAGGACATTTTTAGCTGTCAACTCTTTGAATGCAAATTCTAAAGATTGACCCAGTGGAGTAAAAGTTCTTCTGCTAGAGAAAAATGAAGATCATTGTGGATTTGTGTTCAAGGATTTCCTAAGTTATTGTTATTGTTTCCATGGTAACCTTGATTGTTGGAATTCCCTTGATTGGGAGTAGAAGTTTGATTCACGTTGTTCCTTGGAGGAGGAGGATTGTTTCCTTGATTTGTGACAGAATTGGTGTTGTTATACTTATTGTAATTAGGAGAAAATCATATATAAAACTAAAATAAAAATATATCAAATCCTAACTAGCACAATAGAGTATGAGAAAGCATGAAAATCACAATAACAAATGAATGCAAACCCAAATCCACACTAAACTCAATTTATCTCCATTGCTCTTCTCCACCTGCATAAGAATGCAATATTTTGAAGGATTGATAATGGAGGAATATTGGTTCAATTCAGTAGCATAACGACCTGATGAAAATAACAAATGAAGAATGATAGAGATAGATGGAAGACTGAAGAATGATTTTGATAGAATGAGGATGCTTAAGAATCAGCCTCTTAAATGGATTGTGAGAGGCTATATTTATAGAGCCTTGATGTAGATGGAGATAAAATTGATAAGATTCGATAGGGATTTGATTTTTTTGTTTTATTTGATCAAGGAGGAAATAAAACAAGATAAGTGATGAAGTAAGTGATAGAAAGATTCCTTTGATCTCTATTCTTTAGCGAAATGTAAACTCTAAAGAAGGATACTTAATGTAACTATCTTAATTAAATAAATTCAATTAGATACACATGAGCTCTGTAATTTTGAAAGAAAGCTTAAAAGATATTTTAAGATTTTATTAATTAAACAAATATCTTGATCTATCTAATCAAATTAAACCTTATGATTCTCAACACCAAATAATATAAAATCCATTTTAACTAACATTAGAAGAACTAATAGAAATGATTTAATCAATCAAAATAATATAAACCATTTTAATCAACATTAGAGGAAATGATTTACTAAGTGCACAGGAATGAATAAATGCACTAGTCCCAAACAAACAAGACTCCATTTAACTAATTAGATGATGACATGGGTACCTAGGGAAAAAAATACTGCAAGATGTCTATATGATGCAATGGTGTGACAAAGTCTTGTAAGAGGAAATTTTTGGGTGTCTACATTTTGCCTCTCTTTGAGATGATGTTTGAGATGATGATATTTGTGTCGAGTAATATCATTTTAAAGAAGCTAAGGTGTGGATAGAGGAAAATGGATGATGATATTAGAATATGATGATGATGGAATGATGATGCCCCCTCGAGAGGATAGGTGGGTTCGAAAAACACAGGTAGGCTCTTAAAATGATAAGGAGGGACAAGATGAATGATGCAAGATAGGAAGTGGATGAAGGAGATGAAAGGATGTGTTGTGCTGCAATGAAGGTGAGCAACCATGATGTTTGATATAGCACTAGACATTATGCACCAAGGTATAAGTACCAAGGTGACGATGTGTCATGTGCCCCAATGTAATACAACCTTGTCTAGACGTATGAGGAAGTAAACTTAGAGCATTAAAGTCCTAATGCACAAAAGGTATGATATGACCTTAAATACAAAGGATAGTGCAAAAAGCTACTCCAACATACACAAGATATGAATATTAGCTGGAATGATATGAATTTGATACAAATATAAGATAAAATGATAACACGCACAAGCAAGCAAGGAAACAAGCATGCACAAATGATTCAAAAACAAACAAGGTATTTCCCTTGTCAAGTTGTAAACTGATGATTAATTGATTGATTGATTTTGATTGATGATGATAGTGTTGTCATTGCAGGGAGTGCCATATCCCTAGATCAACACAAGGATGACTGATTGATTCATTGATTGGTTGATTTAGTTTATGACAAGATTATGATCAAGACCAAAGGATGTGATTGGATAATTTGACAAGATTGATTGACTTGATTGGTATGGATTAAGGATTGACTTGCATTTGAATTATTGCTTGGAATGATTGACGATTATTTTATGTATGGATGAATGGATTGAGGTGAGGGATTGAATCGATGAAATTGGAAGAAGTAATTAGATGGATTGAGTTTATTGCTTGGATTTTTGTTGGCAATTTAATTTTTTTTGTATTTTTGGGGATATTTTGATTTTTTTGTATTTTTAGAATATTTATTTTTTTTGGATTTTTTGAAATATTTTGATGTTTTTTGTATTTTTGAAATGTTTTGAGGTGTCAAAGGATGAAAATTTGAGTAGCCTTTGTGCTAGATTCGAATGACAATGGGAAAACCAAGTCTAGGTGCAAGGAGATAGATGGGATTGATGGATGAAAGGGTGGGTGATGGGATAAGGGATAAAAGGCTCATGATAGATGGATTGATGGAAAGGATAGGTCATAGTGAATGGAATGGATGTATGCATCATAGGAGAGCAAGGATGTGATTTCCAAAGACTATGTCGCATAGGAATAACATGCCCCATTCTTGGTACAATACTTAGGATTTTTCATGACAAATCTGATGACAATAGGATAATGATAGGCTTGCTTGGAAGGATGAGGTATGTCAAGAGATACCCAAAAAACATGTTTCAACATTTTGCCCCTATGTCTTCATTAAGATCAAAAGGAGAATGGTGGATAAGTGGACTTAATATGATAGGTATGTATGATGGCTAAAGGTGGTAGGTAGGATGGAAATAACAAGACATGAAAATGATAGGTTGGATAGATAAGACAGTGTGCCCCCAAGTGTAAGTGACATAGAAGATCAACTTACACATGATGCTTGTTTGCCAAGTTTTCATCATAGTACTTATCTAGGGTGCCTGTTTTCTAGGTTTTCACTATTTGATGAAGGGATTTATCTTTCCTTCTTTTTTTAACTTTTTTGAATTTTCTTTTATGTGGATAGGAGAAGGGGAATATGGATAGAAGCCACTCAAGTGTCTTGGAAGCCGCAGGAGTGATAGTCCCACTAGGGATGGATGTCACGTAATGGACCAAGGCCAAAAGTCATGCCTTAAGTAGATGCTTGGTATGATGATATGAAAGGGAGATAGAGTAGGTAGATGATGGATTATGATGTGGATTATGGAGGAAAATAATGTATTATGATGCAGATTATGTATGAAAGATGATAAGGATTATATGGGACTTATGGAAAAGGTGAATGAGGAGGCTTAGCCAAAAGCATGGACCATAGGAAGATGGTGGGGATAAGTGGTGGATAATGGGTGGTGAGCAGAAGGTGGTGGAATTGTGGAAATGGAAGGGAATTATGGACTTAAGGAAAGGCTATAATGGTGGAAAGATGGATGGGGTGTAGGAAGCAATGAAGATGTTCTGTTTAGGAGGGATGTAGTGCTTTGGTACCTATATAGACTTAGTATTTCTTTATGAATTTATCTTTGTCAAGGGCCTGAGAATTTGAGACTTTCAATGAAACGAGAAATGGGGCGGGAAGTGGATGGTTCAGGATTTTCTTTGTGATGGATGCCCCATTTGACTTTCCTTTTTCTTAGGGACCCAAACCATTTAAGTTTTGGCCTTTACTTTCGGAGGTATAGGCTTATATAAATTTTTATATGTACTTGGCTTTGACATTTTGCATTGATGCCTTAAGGCATGAGGATTTTTAGGTTTTTTTAGTTTATAGGTAGAGGCATTGGTTTTTTTTCTTTTGAATCCCATGGGTATGGTGGAATGAGTGGAAGCTTCATGTTTATACAATGTGTGCATTGGATCACCGCGATCAATTATGGCCTGCATGGGCAGATTTGACAAGATGACTGAACGGCAGGGATACTTCAGGCGCTGGGAGCAATGGCGGCAGCTGACCGATGGATTACTTAGGAGCCGGAAACAACGCGGAAAATCCTGATGGCAAAGATAGCTAATCACCACGCCTGGTCATCTGTGCAGGACGATGGATATACGCCAAACATACGTCTTAGGATTACGATAGGCCCATGATGTAAAGTGGACTTAGGAGGCATGGAGGAAATACCAACATCTTGAGATTGGTGTGCTTGGGGTGTATATCCAAAGCCATAAGAGTGTGGAGGGACTTTGACATGGATGGGCTCCAAAATACCTTCTTCATGAAGGTCTAAACCTTTACCTTGGTGGTGCATGTTTTGGAGTATGCAATGGACAAGGGGACTAGGTGTAGGTGAAAATCTAGACACGATTTCCTTATTGGAAGGAGAAAAAGAAGCAAGGAAAGATAATGGTTGTTGTTGTTCTAAGGAGGAACATTCATGAATGAGGGTGGAAAGACCAATAGGATATGATGGGGACTTACAATGGGGTCGATAGTGGGTGATGGAGGATCATTGGGATCTTGATTAGCATTGTGTTCACTTAGATCCAAGGCATTTTTTTGATCTTCTATGTGTGCTTGGGATGAACTTATCTCATCATGAGAAGCGGATGTTGATGGATCACGGATAGGGCTAGGTAGGGGGTGGATAGGAGCAACGGAGGTTTCTTGCTCATGGATAGGTGAAGTGATAGGTTCTTGACCATGGAATGCATAAATTTGGATAAGAGGATCATCATGGTCTTCTTAATCATTAAAGGTGTCTTGATCAAAGATGAAAGATTGATCATGCATAGAATTAGGTGTGTTATGAACATAATCATTAGGAGGATGTTGATCTTTATGTGGATGAGGGGGTAATGTTTCCTCATGTTTAGGATTGTGCTCTGGACATACCTCATGACTTATTTGAATGGAGGTAGAAGGGGATGAATCTTGAATGGACTCAACATGTTCGAAATGGCCAACAACATGGAGACATGATGGAGGTTGACTTGGACTTAATGGGAAGACTCTTGAATAGGCTCAAGGGGGAGACTGCATGATGGGGTTGGAGGAATAGGCATGGTGTTTAAAGACTCTTTGGTAGGTTCAAAAATATGATTTTGATGACATGGAAATATTTGATTCCTTGCTAGGAGCCCTTGGGTCACATCCTTTGTAGGTGTATCCATGGGTAGATTTGGGTAATGCCATAGGTTTACTTTTGAAATGTTTGAATTTAGGGAATAGATTTGATGGAGGATTAGATGATAGTGGGGGTAATGAAAATTTTGATGGATTAGAAGATGGAGAGGCCAATGGATTAGGACTAGGAAATAATGGATTAGGGATAGGCACTTTATTGGATAGTGGTATAATATACTTAGAGGGTGCATGACCTATATTAGTGTTCCCCTTGTGAATGGTTGCATTATAACATGATGAAGTTTGACCTTGTTGTGAGGTAGAACTTATATTCACATGTTTTTTTCATGATGTGGCTTGATAGGTTGACGTGGCACTGACATAGAAAGAAATGGATGGATTAGATTGGTATGAGGTAGAACGGGATGTCACATTAGGTTGAGGTAGCATTGGTTGATAATGAATGGATAGGGGGTGATGTTGTGGTTGTTGGATTTGACAAGTGGCAAAGAATTGATTGGATTGAGCTAGGAGGTGTTGGATTTGAGGTGATTTAATTTGTTGAAAATTTTGTAAGAGTTTTTGAAGGTTTTGTATGGTTTCATGGTCTAGGGGTTGGGGTATTTGGTGAAGTGTTTGAAGGAGGTTGTGAAGTTGGGATGCTAGGTCTTCTAATGTTGGCATGATGTTGAATGATGTTGAATGGATTAAAGAAATGATGATGATTAGGATATGATGTGAAATGACAGGATTGGATGATGTGGCAAGTGTTTCTTGGAAGTTTGACTTGGGCAATATCAAACACAAGATCTCGCATGTAAATGCATGAACACACACACAAAACATGATAAATTTGTCTTTCAAGATTAAATGTTATGATTAAGAAAATAATTGAATACACAACAACAAGCCTAATGTGATTTGAGTAGGTATGGAAAATTAGGTCTCAAGCTAGTCTGCACAAGGTTGACTAAGGAATGATTTGGAAGCAAAATCCTGCCACACGGCTGGGAGAAAGGGGTAACCCACCCTTCACCTTCACTTCCCAAAGGTATAAAGTTCTTTGGGGCTTAGCGAAGAGTAACAAATACTTTGCACTCCCCCAAACAAGTGTGGGGTCTTTCGGGATTCACACTTCGACATCGAGTAGCCCAACCCCGTGGCATGAAACCCCAGCGTGCCTCCTTATGAAGGGTTTGACAAAAAGCAAACCGCGCAGTGTTTGTGATCACACACAATAATTTGATTCACACTTCAAATTGTTGGACCTTAGAAATAAAACGGTATACAAAAAATGGAAGCACTTGTTCCTCCTTTTTGAACCCAAACTAAAACGTAGAAACATAGTGGTTAATTTAGGATCCATTTTGATATGTGGATCAAGGTCATTCATTTTGGCAGAGCCCAAATCCAAATGTGGACAAAATAAGGTTAAGATCGGAAAAGCGATTTAAACCAAAAGCACCCAGCTTTTGAGCTCTAATCTACTATATATGAATGATATTGCTGCTACTATAGCTCCTTATGATCACCTACAAAATCAAAAATGATATTATAATGTAGCCATAAAAAAAATAAGCTCATCAAAAAATTGCAATTTCAGATACATGTTTTTGACATAGCCAAATTATATTTCATTATTTGATGATGTTATTGATCTAAAAAATAAAAAATCAAAGAAGAGATCCCTACTAATTTTCTGAGAGCTTTCCAGAAATATAAAGAAGTAAAAAAATTACCTATTTTGTACTCAGAAATGCAGATTTGTGAAAACCACACAGAAAATGAAGATCAAAATTTTTCACATTGTAGTTGACCTCCAAATTAATTCTGTAAAACATAGATCCCCATTATAATTTCAAGGTATTTCAAAAAATGAAAAAAATTCTGAAAAATTCACCGATTTGCGTCTAGAAAATCAATTTGATGAAAAAACATTTAAAATCACAATAACTCCTACAAAAATGATGATAAACCCTCAACGTTTTTACCGTAGTCTTTTGAGATGATGTACACGAGTTTCTGAAATTCTTGTAGAAAAATTCACATCTTTGTAGAAGATATGCAGAAATTTGTAAAACCTGGGGTTTTGTCCAAAAAATGGTAGATTTGCAACAAAAAGTCAATAAAACCTGCAAAAAACAAGCTAGATCAAAGGATTCACGTTGGGTTCACCAATGTAATTAGGAGAAAATCAGATATAAAACTAAAATAGAAATATATCAAATCCTCACTAGCACAATAGAGTATGACAAAGCATTAAAATAACAATAACAAATGAATGCAAACGCAAATCTACACTAAACTCGATTTATCTCCATTGCTCTTCTCCACCTACATAAGAATGCAAGATATTGAAGGATTGATAATGGAGGAATGTTAGTTGTTCAATTCAACAGGATAACAACCTGATGAAAATAACAAATGAAGAATGATAGAGACAAATGGAAGACTAAAGAATGATTTTGATAGATTAAGGATACTTAAGAATCAACCTCCTAAATGGATTGTGAGAGGTTGTATTTATAGAGCCTTGATGTGGATGGAGATAAAATTTGATAAGATTTGATAAGGATTTGATTTTTTTGTTTTATTTGATCAAGGAGGAAATAAAACAAGATAAGGTAAGATGTGAAAAGATAGAAAGATTTTGATTCTCTTTTAAAGGAAATAAATCCTAAAAAAATGAGAAGGATAATTGATGAATTATCTAATTAAATAAATTAATTATATACACATGTATGAGTTTCAATTTTAGAAAGAAAGCGAAAAGATCTTTTAAAGATTTTGCCAAATCAAACAAATACTTGGACTTACTCAACTAATGCTTCAATTTATTATTCACTCCACCAAATATGCACCATTTAATTAACATTGTAGCCATTAGAATTAACAGGTGTTTGACAATTCAAACAAAATAATATACCCATTTAATTTCAACATTAGAGGAATGGATGTTCGAATTTAAATCAAATAATATAAAATTCATTTAATTAATACTACTAGAGGAATGATGGTGGATTAAAGATTTTAATTAACAAATAATATGCCTAATTAACATTAGAGGAATGGATATGCATAGAAGGGAATAAACAAATTCAATCAAATAAAATGATCAATAAAACCAATTAGGATGATGACATGGGTATCGCATATAAAAACATACTAGAAGATGTCTAAAACGATGCAAATGTTTAACAAAGTGTTGTAAGAGGACATTTGGTTGCGTTCAATGCCATTAAGTTTACAGGAACACTATGTACGGGCGAACAAATGGGTTTAGCGAGATATGGATTTGTATAAAAAATACCCATCTTCACCGCTGTTTTGGCCGTAAACCAAAACTCACATTTTTCGGGCTTGCTTTCTGTTGCATTTATTTCCGGAAGAGCTAGGATTATCCTTATCAATTTTAATTATCCCTCTCTTGGTCGAAGCACCCTCAATGGTTATGGCATTGTCAATCAGTTTCTCAAAAGAGGGCGAACAATGTAAATTCCAACGATAGCTCATTTCTTGATCTAAGTTGTTGATGAAGATGTCCATTTTTTACTTTTTAGGAATAGGAAATGAATATTTGGAGAACAATCTTCTCCATCTCTGAAGAAAAGTAATGAAAGGTTCACCAATTTTTTGCTTAGCTTTGTAGAGATCTAGCATAGTGATTTGTTGTTGAATGTTGTAGGAATATTGTGATATGAACTGGTTGATAAATTCCTCAAACTTCCTAATAGGAGGTGTGATTTTTGATAGCCGTTCCATAGATTGGCCTCCAAGACTCCAAGGAAACAAAAAAATTAAGTGTCCTCATGAGAAAATTCTAGTCATGTTTCAGAAATCCCTGATATGATCGAGTGGATCTGATTTCCCATTATAACAATCAAAATTTGGAATCTCACAATGCTTGGGATAGGGAACCATGTTGAGATGTCAGTCAAAAGGATAAGGATAGATGTCATCAAGAGCATACATATTCATTGTGGCTCCCCCTTGTAGATCTTTAATATTTCCTTGAAGTGCCTTAATTTGTTGAGATAAAGCACTAAGATTAGACAGGGGTGTTTCTTCAAGATAGCTCTTTAAGTTCTCGGTATCAAAATCATGAGGCAACTTGGCTCCTTTGTTATCCAAATATAGGAAATATTCTCTTTATTGCACTCTAAAATATTTTCTAAGGCTTTATGAAATTTGGCATCTTGCTTGGCCTCTCTAAGGTGACATTCATCCTCTCATTCATCATCACTATCTAGAGGAGTTTTTCTCATGTCCCTGTATTTTTTGAAAGGGAATGGATTTTGTTCTCTTTTATCCATGTTGTTGAAAAGGGGATTACAACTCACACTATAAAGGGGATTACTACTCTCACCTTCTTCTTGAGTTTTTCGAGTATGATCTTCTTATTGAATGTCTTCTTTCAACTTATTGTATTGAGATCTTGTAGAAATAGGCATATTATTTTGAAATGTTCTTCTAGACTTAGATCACAGTTTGATAAGTGCAAAAATGATGATGTCTTGATCCGATAGGATGAAAATCCTATGATATGATCAAAGATGCTCCTAACTCTTGATTATGGATTCCAATGATGAAGGATATCATAATCTTGTTGGGGAAGTTGAATCAATAATCAGAAACTTGTTTGAAAGATGCACTTTTAAGACTTGATCCTTTTAAAAAAAAAGGGTAAGTATGTAAAGTATCCTAGTTTGTTTTCAAGATTAGTGAATGATTTGGTTGGGATGATTGGGATATTCAATTGAAGGTTGTGGTAAATAATTGAAGTTGATAGGTCGATTGTGATTGTGTCATTGTGATAGAGCTCTTCTCTAAAAATAGGCTCATGAATATAAAGGCTCTACAACGTACTCATCGGTAAATCCCCTAGCAAAATCTTGGTACCTATGGAGAAACTCATGGTAATGGAGCAAGACATTTCGACTTTTATACAAGAACTTTCTACATTGAAAGGTTTTCTTGTAACCCAAATTTTTCTTGGGTTTCTTGATTTGATTGATAATGTATTTCTTAGAAAACTTGGTTGATTTACAATCTCTAAGCATAGGAGAAATGTCAGGGTGCTACTGGATCGAGGATGTTACAAACTCAAATCTGTCAAAAATGAAAATTCTAGAAAGTGATAGATGTGCTACTCTATGTCCTATATGCGCTATAGGAATAGGCACATGTGCTAGAGAAATAGTCAAATACACTAAAATAGACCTCAGATGCACTACAATATGTCTTAGATGTGCTAAAACAGTTTTCTAAGGCAAATTTTTGAAAAGTTTTGAACAGTTTTAGCTAAATTTTTGCATGTTCATTTTGGATGATCT
>VDFB02260535.1:0-121138 GCA_007258455.2 Sequoia sempervirens | reverse complement strand
GTTAGATAGCCTTGTCCTTGTATGTCACTTGTCATTGTCTCTTTTGGCTAGCTGACCACCTTTCATGTACATATAAGAGAAAGCTTGGGATGTGGACAACATGCCTTAAGTTGGATCACATAGGATATACTGAGAAACCCTTCCATCCTATTGCATGAAGTAGCTTATTATAAACATATGACTTGGCATAGGGCTTTCTGAATAAGCTCTCATGTCTTCTTCTAATTTAAAGCAATTGTTGATAGCAATGGTGTTAGTAACTGCTTTAAACTGGGGGCATACATCGACACTCATGTTTCATTGTGCAATTTTCTTTCTTCTTGCGATGTGTCTTTTCTTGGTGGTGTCATTGGGTTTGATTCCCTCCAAGAGTGTGATATTTCTTTGACTTGTCTTCTCTTGGAAATATTAAGCACAATGTTCCCTAAGATGAGACCTTGCATGAACTAAGAAAAATCCCTTTGAACCTCTCTCTTTCTTGTTATGTTACATTTTTGTACCTTATTAAAGTTATGGAGGTATGGCTTTGATATGGTCCCCTAGGGCTCACCTACTTAACAACTAGCTTCACTAGCCCTTGTGAGCTCATGCATTTTCTTTTTTTCCTTATCATAGTCATGGGGGTATGACTTTGATATGGACTTCTTGGGGCTCACGTAGTGGACACCTAGCTTCACTAGCTCTTGTGAGAATGTGTTTTGTTTGTATAGTGGATAGGGTGTTCCACATGTAAAACTTTTGGAAAAACAACCTAGACATGGTACATCACATTGGATGACCAGTCGAAGCTTGATTCTTTGCATTTTTCCTTTTTCCTTTTCCTTTTTCTTTTTTCATCTTTGATGGTGTATGTTTGTGATCTACTTATGGCTTCATATATCATATGTGTGCATGTTCATTTGTGCCTATGTTGGTTCTCCATAGGATCTTGATCCTTGGGGCTTGGCCACCCTCTCAATTATTGTCATCCTAACTTACTAGCATTTGTACATTTGAACTCCTCTCAATTATGTGGTTGGCTACTTTAGTGTGACTTTGAAGCAAGTTCATCCTCTCACTAAAGTGACAATTAAAATGTAATGTAGTAAATTGTATAGCTTTCCATTTTCACACTTGTTTGGGTCTTCCTTGCTTTATTTATCTCTATTTATGTCTTAATTGGTCCTACTTTGCATCCACAAGCCCTATGCATTATATATTTTTCTAGCTAATCCCAAAATTCTCCATTGAAAAATGATGATTTAATGATGTCATCAAAGTGTCCTTGTTTTTTGGGTTGAGACTAAAGCACCACCTAGGACATTTTTGTCCCCCAAAGGTCTTAGGAACTTGATTTTGAGAGCACCTGACTAGGTCCCTTTTTGGAGTTGGTGCCCCAAGATTTGAGCCTCTGGACTAAGATGCCACCTAGGGTGTCTTAGTCATTGTCTTATTTTCGGAATTTAATTTCAAATTCTGGCAAGATTTAGCATCCTTTATTTAATGAATTCCTACATTGACTTGTTGTGGTGTAATTTCATGATATTAAGCATGAATGAGTATAAATATAAGGTTCCTCCACTCATTTTTTATAACAAGCATTCAAGTATTCATTCCTAACGAAAGTTTATGCATTCAAGAGCAAGTCATCAAGTAATTCGAGCCATCGTCAAGATTCAAGCATCATGTCAAGGGTTTATTGCATATATTCATGTTGTTGAGCTAAGATTACAAATATCTTTTTTTAGCTAATCCTGAAATTCTCCAATGAAAATTGATAATTTAATGATGCCATCAAAGTGTCCTTGGTTTTTGGGTTGGGACTAAAATGCCACCTAGGACATCTTTCTCCCCCAAAGGTCTTAGGATCTTGATTTTGAGAGAACCTAAATAGGTTCCTTTTTGGAGTTTGTGCCCCAAGATTTGAGCCTTGGGACTAAAATGCCACCTAGGGTGTCTTAGTCCTCGTCTTATTTTTGGGATTTAATTTCAAATTTTGGTGAGATTTAGCCTCTTTTATTTAATGAATTTCAACACCAGCTTGTTGTGGTGTAATTTTGGGACATGTTATGCATGAATGAGTATAAATATAAGGTTCCTCCACTCATTTTTTTTAACAAGCATTCAATTATTCATTACTAAGGTAAGTTTATGCATTCAAGAGCAAATAATAAAGTATTTCGAGCCATCATCAGTATTCAAGCATCATGTCAAGGGTTCATTGCATCCATTCATGCTGTTGAGCTAAGATTTTGGATGTAGAATTGAATATCTATTTACAATGATTGTTCACATCAAATCCAAGTATCTAAGATCTACATTCATCATGGCCACTACATGGTAGATTGCAGATTTTCTTCACAAGACATCATCCAAGGTGATATCATTTATATATTTTTAATGTTTCATGCTTCATTTCATTCATTTCATCATTTGGTTTAATTACCTACAAGGGGTTTGACCAAGGAAAACCCCCATTTAGTAAAAATCAACAATTTTTTCCTCTCTTTGCAGATCTAGGCTGAAGATTTGAATATCCTTTAAAGTGTAAAGTTGTCAAAGTTGTAAAGCTGCATTGCAAAGTTGTCATCTTCATGGAAACTCACCTACAGGCCAGATCTAGAAGTTTTAGGACCTCAGATCTGAGAAGAGGCAAGTGCAGACCTTGGAACTTAGGACCACATTCATATATTTTAAAAATTCCAAATGGGACTAAGAAAACAATAAGGGAATCTTGGTCCTCCCAAGGGTATTTTTTAGAGATTCTTTTTTATCCTATTCCAACAGCTGAATATTCTATATCTTCCCTGAAAAACAACAGTGGGACTATGATAATAGTAAGGGTATCTTAGTCCTCCCTAGCATTTTTTGACAACACTTTTGCTTTTCCAAAAACCTCATCACATTTCTAGACTTCCCAAGTACATACCCCCTAACTTTTGGTTTAATTTTTTCATTTGATCTCTTTATTTGGCTTGCATTGCCTAATTTTGTGAGTTGAATATTCATTTGTCTTTTCCACACATTTTCTTGGTGGTGAACTCCTAAAAGCTTAAAAAAATCCCCTCCTAGGTCCTCCTTGTTGATACTTGACTCACTTTGTGAGGTTGATAGTCAATCCAATTAGAACTCCTTGGACACTATTGAATGATAATAGGAGAATATTGGTGTTCTATGACCTAGGTTATAAAGCATCCATTTTCCTATTCTTCAACTACAAGACATACTAGATTGTTACAAACACATAGGAATTTAAATCATAGAAAATCATAAGGACAAGGGTTCACAAAACTAGAGTCCTATCTATTTTTCTCATGCTTTCACTTATAGGTTTCCCTTTTCCTACCTTGTTTAGATTTTTATTTATTTCTATATTTTTGTATTATTCTATATAATTATTTATTCCTTCTAATTGGAGTTTGTATTAATTAGGTTAATTAAATCATATTTTATCAATTTATTCTCTTTGCAACAAAGGAATAAAACCTAGGGAACTTGGCTCTCCTTTGAGGATGTTAGCCAAGAATAATGCCTTCATTGGTTTGCTTTCTAATGTTTAGTGTAGGAAGGATTGATCTTGGATAATTTACTAGTTAGTCCAAATTCTTAGTGTGAATGTAAATTATTTGAGCTCCCTTTGAGTGTTTCTTTTTGTGTTTTTCTATGTTCTGGCCCTCGCCTCATATCTTCAAACTTGCTAACCTTAGCCTTTCATCGACCTTCTTTTTGCTACACTTTGTTAGCTACTTCCAAATGTCGGCCCAACGCTTCTCATAGTGAAGGCTTCCTTTTTTCTTCTACCGGCCCTCACTATGCTTCCATGTGTCTACACCATGGGCTACTTATTGTTTCTTCCCTTCACTTTCTCATTAGGCCCTATCCACGTGCCACATAGCTTTCGTTCATGTAAAATCTTGGTGGACCCCACAAATGACACCAATGGTAAAAATTGTTGCTACATGTCATCCTAGTACAAGCTTTCAACAAAGGGAGGGGAGAATGAAACATGGGTTGTGAACTACTGCCATTCCTCCTTTCGGAGGGAGTTCTACCAAGAAGGATGAAGTGAGAAATGATGCAAATGTTGTCGCGTGTTCTAACTGCCTCTACTGGGAAGAGACACTTATCAACATGGGATGTTTCTTGACCACTGCTATCATTTACATGGAATGCATCTGGTGGGGAAGTTTCTACATTCCATGGCCTAAATATTTTCTATTACAATGACCAATGGGAATCATTCCTAGAGCCATCATTGCCTAAGATACTAAATATTTTCTTTTACAAGATTGCTACATGGTGGATTGTTGGCTATAAATACTGCTTCTCACAGTTTTAGAAAATGAGTTCAGAAGATGCAAAAAATTTAGAGAGAGACACCAGGCCTTTAGTATTGTTCTTATATTATTATATGAAACTTTTAGACTGTGCCATTGTTTGGCTTTTTTTTTTCTTATGTTATTTGATAAGACATTAATACTATGCCATTATTATTTGGATTGTTCATTTGCAAGAACTTCTATGGTTTTAAATAAAAAATGATGATTTAGATCATGTCTTTGATTCTTCTTTTCAGTTAATGTATGTGATAATTATTTTATGTCATTAGATGAATCGTTCAAATCTTTATCTTTCATTTCTATGATTCTGGAACATAGCAGATCATTGAGTGAGCCCTTGAATCTAATCCTAAAGGATAGATTTATTGTGCCTTTATCTACATCTTGGCACATCACCTTAGTTAGATTTTCATTTTATGTATCTGCTTCCTTTTTCCATTAATAATCCCAATTACAAAAGAAGTCGACTTCTTTAAAAATCTAGAGGCCACTCAGTTTAGCACAATTGGTCCCCCCATTAACTGAGTTTCCCATAAAGGGTTGTTACCTTGCCAATTTTTGGCATCAACAGTTTTCTTTTTTCTAGCACACCCAGTAGGAATTTCTTAATTGAATCTCAATTCAAGGAGCATGTATGAGCCATCATCCTATTACTAGGTCCCAAATAATGAATAATCTCAGTTTGTTAGTACCACCACTAGGGCCAGTACAGGCCTCGACCCAATTAGTGAATGTTGCCTGCCTGATTATTTGAGATTAGATAGAAAGTGAGTATGAGGCTACAAACTAAAACTGTAGCACTAAGGTTGCTTGTAGCCTCTTTCAAGGGTAAGGCACTAGATTGGTACCACACATTATAGCCTAATACTATCGACACCTGGGATCAGCTTGGAGACCCTTTCTATGAGAGATTCTCTAATGATGGAGATAGGTCTTCACAGTATAATAAATTGTCGATCATAAAACGTGCCCCATATGAAGCCATGACCAACCTCAATTCTAAGTTCCATGTAACTTAGAAGAGAATCCAGGTTGCTATCAACCTGTCGGTTGAGCTCGCTTTCATGTTCTACCTAAAATCTATCAACCCTAATATTTTGATTATGATATAGTCACTTGACAGAACCACTCAACTAGATGCATATAACATTGCAGTTAAAACAAAGAACAATCTAATTGATGCTAAAAATTTTCCACCTCGACCCACCATGCCCATATTCCTCAAAGTATCAGTTCCTACTTAGGAAATACCATCTACTAGTGCGCTTGCTCATCCCCAGTCTATGTACACATATCTGAACACACCATAGAATGTTGCTTCCACATCAAGGTCCTCAGAGGATGATATAAGTGACGTCAAGGAGATTTTGTGGGCTATGTCCAATGAGATAATTGTTATCAAGTGCAACCAAGCCATGCCTTCAAAGTTGACCTATCAGAATTATCAAGGTTGAAGGTCCTTTTACCAACAGAAATATTTCCAAGGAGGTGCTCACAAAAATCCATAGCCACAAACAAAAAACCAAATAGTGTTGGTACCCACTCCATTACAGAGCACCAATCTAAGCTTGAGCAAAGAGCTAACGGCAAGGAAAAATAATTTAGTTGATGACACCAACCCCTAGTGCTTCCCTTGTGGTGATTCACATATGCCCTGAAACAACCCGCATGATAATCTACAACAAAAGGTGGCAGAGCAACACATCCATGGTGCAACATCAAACCATGGAGGTTATGTACATGCTTGTCTAGAAATGGAAAATGTGGTGCGCACCGCTCAAATGCAGGGGATATCTCTAGAGAAAGAAACAAATATTGATCCTAATCAAACACTCTTCTTGTGGATGTAAGAGGAAGAGGCGGTGGTCACCAATGATGCATCCATGTCTAAAACACTGCAAGTACAATCCAATTACAACACTCACTCAAATAGGAGATTCACAGGTGAACTAGTCACCCCGCAACTAGTTAGTCCACAACTGAAAAGTGCTTCCGACTAGATGCCTAGTACCTTTGCAGTGGTACCACAATGTATGTCATGAAGGGAAATTGTTATAACAAGAGCTAAGGAGTAGAAGCCTCCAAACCCACTACTATTCAATGTGGTGGAATAATTAAAAATGTCATCTACTAATGTGTCCCTATGGGATATCTTAGCCATTCCAGAGTAGAAGACATTGCTATAGAAGGCTCTCTGAGAGGATCCAATCATTGAACCAAAAGAGCAATCACTCAAGGGGAAGGCTGATGATCAATCACCTCTTGTAGAAGTTCTCACAAATAGCACAACTAAAGCCCCTATCGAGGTAGGAGATAAGCCAAAGCCTAAACTCTTCTTCTTAACAATCATTATAGGGGAAAAATTATTACATAATTCCATGATCAACTCTAGTTCTAGCACTACAATCATGCAAAAGTAGATAGTTGAAGCCTTAGGACTTAGCTACAAACCTTTCAAGAAGGGAGCTATGTAGCTTGATGTCTAAATAAAGTTGAAATCATAGGCCTCATCAAAGATCTCCCTCTGACTATGTTCACTTTCCCTAGTATCACAGTTCCGCAAGACACTGTGATTATAGATGCTCCCCCTATGTTTGGTGTTTGCCTATTCGAGGAATTTACTTCAAAGATAGGCAGATATCTCTCTTTGGAATGGTCATAGTTGATCCTGAGGACCAAGCATGGAGCTAAAATGAAGATAAATTTTGAATCTCTCCATTTGGAACATGTGGCCGATGAAGCTAGAATCAATTTCAAGGCTACCCATACCTCTTTCACTCAGGAAGAAACATATTGCACTGAGCTTCTTGAAGATGAAAAGGTGAGTGGAGATCAGGCTGATCAAGAAGAGGTCCTCTTGAGTGAATACATGGGTGCTGACCCTTTCAACAACTATCATGCTATTGGGCTAGGCGCCTATGTCATCTACGCCGATGACTAAGTGCTTCTGAAGGTCGTGAAGGAACTTGAAAGTAACCAAGCCTCAAAACTATGGATGCTCCACTTTGATGGAGGAAGATGCAAAGTGGGCACAAGAGCCAGGATATGTTTGATATCCTCACACATTGAAAAGACACTCTAGTCCTTCCACTTCCAATTCGCTTGTTCAAACAATGAAGCTGGATATGAAGGCCTAGTGCAAGGTTCAAGCCTCACAAAGAGGATGCAAATCAAGAAATTGATGGTGTTCAGAGATTCCAAAATAGTAGTCAATCAAGTCTAGGACATTTTTGCAACCAAGAATGTTCACATGAGATCCTATAGACATAGTGTTTGGGACCTAATTGAGGGTTTTGAAGCCTTCAACATCCAGATAGTGCCCCGAGAAAAAAATATTGATGCAGATCGCATGGCTATAATCGGATCTCAATTTGAACTGGCCTCCAACCTAATGCATAACAGACACTCTATACGAGTGATAGTTTGACTGGAAATTCTAGACAATGATCAAAACTAGCAAGTGTTCAACAATGATGAACACATTGCCTCGTTCATCCAGTAGTCGGGGGAGTTTATCAATGAACACCAACCAAGGATCGCCAAAGCCTATGATGGGAAAATCATTCAACTAAGATCTAATAAGCTTCCGAAGGGGCTGGTCACTCTCAATTTTTTTTTGATTATTACAATGCAAGAAATGATAAAATGATATTTATAGTGGACAAAAGTGACTATGCAGACCTTCAGGTCAAAAATGGGAGAAAGCTAAAAGTCAGGAAAGACGTCCCACACCATGATAAAGAAAGGCTCATCAACTTCTATGAAAGATACAAAGGAGTAGTTTCCTGGTCATAAGATGACCTTAAGGGATACGATCCTAACATCATCCAACATACAATAGAGATGATAGAAGGTGCAAAACTAGTATACCAAAAACAGAGGCTGGTTAATATGAAGATAGAGGCCATGATGGCACAAGAGCTGACAAAGCTAATTCAATCTCAGATTGTCTTCTCAATCAAGCACAACACTTGGGTGTCTAACCTAGTTCTAGTCATATATAAGAATAGTGACATTCACCTATGTGTTGACTTTTGGGACCTGAACAGAACATCCCTAAATGACCATTATCTACTCCCTTTTGTGGAGACCATCTTGCAAATAGTGGTAAGTTTAGAAATGTTTTCTCTGTTGGATGGCTTCTCTGGTTACAATCAAATCTAGGTTAAAGAAGAGGACTAATATAAGATAATGTTCACTGCCAAGTGGGGAACGTTTGCATATGCTAAGATTCCTTTGGACCTCTTGAATGTAGGAGCCACCTTCTAGTGGGCCATGGATATTGCTTTCAACAAGTTGATCAATAAGATCATCTTGATCTATTTAGATGATCTCACCATGTTCTCTAAGTCCAAGGATGATCATTTTGATCACCTTGAGATGGTTTTCGAACAATGCCAAGAGTTTAGGATATTCCTAAACCTAAAAAAATGTGTCTTCAGAGTATTGTAAGGAAAGCTATTGGGACACATAGTGTCTAAAGAAGGAATTTCAATTGATCCTAAGTGGTTGAAAACAATCAAAGAGCTTCCCCTTCTAGTCAACAAGAAAGGTGTCTAGTCTTTCTTGGGAAAGGTTAACTTTGTAAGAAAAAATATTTCTAATTTTGTAGGAATAATTAGGCCAATCACCCTAATGCTAAAAAATGATCAAACATTTAAATGGACTAAAGAAGCCAGAGAATCCTTTGAGAAAGTTAAGGATGCTATTTCCTCAGCTCCTGTACAAATTAATCCAGACTTATCAAAGGGCTTCATAATAATGTATGCATTTAGTATCAAGTCAAGCATTGCTACTGTCTTAACACAGAAAGATGATGAAGGAAGGGGAGAAAATCCGATAACATTCCACTCTCGAACTCTAAAGGAATACGAGACAAACTACAATTTAATCGAGAGTCAACCCTTCACAATAGTTAAAGGATTCAATAAGTTCTGAAACCTAATCTCTTGCAACAAGGTGGTTGTTTATGTCACACATTCCAATGTGCATGAATACATCATGGAATGAGAATTCACCAAAAAAAGGGCTAATTGGATCACCAAGATCCTTTAATATGAAATTGAAGTCAAGCCTACCAAGAACATTCAAGGGAGAGGATTGTGTGAATATCTAGTGCCTGATGAAGAAGTGACAGCCGAAGAAGAATAGCCAGAGTTGGTTCTAATGAATTAGTCGGGAGCAGAAGGCTACTGGTTGGAAAACAGAGTAAGATTCATGCACATAGGAAAATATTGACTCTGCTTTCCTTCTCAATAGAGAAGATTCCTTTGACTACAAAACAATGGATATGTGCTCATTGAAGGGTTTATTTTCAAGAGGAACTTTAATGTAATTCTACTATGGTGTGTCACTACAAAGCAAGCAAAGAAAATCCTCAACACTTTCCATAGCAGCCTTGCAGGTGAGCATTTCTTTGCAAAAACCACCGCCATCAAAATTATGTGCACTAGGTACTTTTGGCCCACATTATTCAATGACTCATGTTCCTTGGTAAAAGCTTGCAAGGAATGCTAATTCTTATGCTTACAAGGAATAATAATTCTTCGTAGGGAGAAGAAAAAATTCTGCTATGCCCCTCAACCTGATAGTAGTTGATGAGCCATTTGTGCAATGGGGCCTTGATTTCATCAAGATGATTAATCCTGCCTCAAGCACTAGACATAAATGGATTTTGATGGCAACAGACTACTTCACAAGGTGGTTTGAAGCCATTCCCCTAAAGAATGCAATAGAGGTGGAGATAGTAGACTTTCTCAAAGAGATCATGATGAGATTGGGCCTTCCTAAAACCATCATCTCTGATAATGCCAAAGCTTTCCTAGGCTCTAAGGTAGGTCAATTCACACTCATGAATGACATTCTTAAAAACATCATTAGATTATTATCCACAGGATAATGGCCTGGCAAAGTCGACTAATAAAAATTTAGTTTGACTCATCAAAAGAATCGGTTTAGAGCACCAATAAGAATGGCATAAAATATTTGGGTGACACTTTGGGCGGACCACATAACTCCTAAGAAAGTCCTCAATACTTTGCCGTACAATTTATTATATGGAAAAGAGGTGCTAATGCCTATCTCCATGGAGATTTTGGGACTACAATTGCTCAAATCTCTCGAGATGGAGAAAAATGGCACAATGAAGGTGTGGCCTGCTAAGCTATTGGAAGTGCATAAGAAAGTAGGAAAGGCCATGACAGCTATGACCAACCACCAATAGGTGGTTAAGAGATGGTTTGATAAGAATACTTTAGACCAAGGTCTGAAGCGGGCCGACCTAGTGCTAAAGTTTAATGAAAGGGTAGCAGCAAAGCCCGACTAGCACGGGAAGTTTGATAGCCTCTGGGAAGGTCCTTTCAGAATAATTTAGTGCAAGGAACACAATGTATTTGAATTAGAAACCATGGAACATGAAGCATTGGGAATCATGATCAATGGGATTCATTTAAAATTATTCAATTAACTTCAGTTTGTTTCACCAATGTAAATATGTGAATAGTGTTTTTCTCTTTTCCTTGTGTTTTTTGTGAGTTGGTCTTTCAATAATTATTTTTTCAAGCGTGAGAAAGAAGAAGTGGATGGAACCCATTATTTTGCAAAAGTGTAGAGAAAGATAAAAGCAACCCATGCCATAGAAAAATGACACCCACATACTGAATTGAAATGGAGTATGCATATGCAGGAAAAATAATAGCAAACCCATATTGCAGAACAACAAGCAAAGGAGACAAAAAAATTAACATAAGCTATATTTTCATTATATTTATATACTTCGCTAAATACAAGTATCAAAATGGCTTAAAGTCCATTCTTTTTATAGTATATATATCCATGTATTTTTCTATCTTCTTTATACGGTTACTATAAGGCCTTTTCTAGGCATATATGCAAAAAATAGACTAACAAGCTTATTTTTTGAAACATAAAAAGAAATCTTTAGTCATGAGCATGAGCAGTAGCAATGGTAGTGCCAATGGCAGTATCCAAAATCATTTCATTAGTAGAGGTAGCTTATTTTCTAGTGGTAGCATCCACAGGAGAAATGGAAAGTGGTGGAGGGAACACCAAGTTCCTGAAGTCAGTATACTAGTCAATGTCATAAAATGGAACCATGTCGTATACCTGTGGAAGAGGAAGTGACAAGCATGGGTAACCCTCTGGCGATGTTCATCATGTGACTAGAGTTGGAAACCACTTAGGAATGGAAACCATGGTATGAGCGCATCTTCTTCAATGAACTTACGGAGCTCGCTTGCAATTGGAATACCTCCACCAAATGCAACATTCACCACCACCTCTTTGAGGCAATCATGTATTTCTTTGGAAATATCTCTTTTACCAAGTGGAGAATGAGTGGCCTGGGAATCTAGATATAGAGCATTAACATGACAAAGTGAGAGCACACATTACTGTTAACTCTGTATTTATCTTCATATTCAAGGCAATCACATCCCAAAACCCATTTCATGGCTATGATGGCCAAGGAATTCTTATTTTTGGTCATCCTCTTAACGTGCCTAGTCAAAATCTCACCCAAAAAATCCATTTGGGATTTATGAGAGACTAAACTAATTGTGGTATTCATGGTGACAAGCTCTATATGACTTTCAAACAAAGGCCCTATGTAAATTTCCTAAGTATAAAATCTATTCAAATACTACGCAAGCTGCCAACGCTGAATGCTAGGCCAATCACCTAATACCAATTCTGCTAAAAGTTGCTAAGTGTGATTTCACTATTTCCTAAAGTACTTATTTATAGAAATGGCTAGGATAAGTGTGGTAATTTTCATACCATAAGCATGAGGTTAATTGAGTACCACTTCAAAATTTTCACCAAGGCTCGCTTGAATTTCCTACCCAATTGCATCTGCATGTACGATTTGTTGTGTGCAGTATTAATGGAATCTAATTAATTAGCATAAGTTGGTCATAGTCTCTGGCAAAAGTTCATACAGCCAAATGATGAGGTGTCATTCTACCGACGCTTCTCAAACTCCAATAAGGGACACAAATCTTTTTGTCATGTATTCCATACTTTGGCGTAATCATTTTGTTTGGGATATTAATTGCCAAGACATATGAACACCTAAGTTGCTTTGAAATCACCGACTCAAGTTCCAAGAAAATCATGCTGGAGTACATCATTGCTAAGGGTCATTATGAATTCTTGTCATTTCAAAATGGCAAGTAATTCTCTTTGCACGAGCAAATAATTGGTAGTACATGCCGAATTTAATGCAAGTAGGTGAGCATTGTTGGCCATCCAAAGAAGGAAATAACTAAGTGTCACATGAAAAATATTTTGTATTGTGAATGCTTTGCAAAGAACGTTACCTAGATAAAAATAAATTTCAAGTACAACCAGAGCCAAGGTAAATTGCAGAAAGTTTGAGTTAAGCAAAAATATCTAGCAAATAGGAAATGGGAGAGATTTCTCAAATAGAAACATGAGTAGAGGCCTAGGGAGATGAAACACAGAGCTTGTTTGATGATATATGTGTAGAGCATTAGCCATCTACCTCTTCGAAAACATTTATTTTTCTTTTCCTGGCATACTAGAGAGTCTAGAATGGGAAAACATGTGGGTTCTTGAGAAGCCCAAAAAGTACAAGGATCAAAGCCAAATCAAGGAGGATTGGGATAATATTCATGATCCCATCCTTGCAAAAAAACCTAAGAATTTGAGGGAGGTGGTCTGTGAAAGAATGAAGGTATCCCCTGGCTTGAATTTATTGTCACAGAAGCTATGGTGCAATGGGCTCCCATAGTATATCGTCCCATTTGTTCATTATTTCTCAGAACTGGTCGATGCAACCATCGAACATTTCAACCCACGCATTAGCACCATCGAGGGCCAAAGATTAAAGGTCAATATTTATCTAGAAGCTATCTGGAATATGTTGTGCATCCCTAACCATGACTCCATTAAAGAAGAGGTAGAGGGGTATGTGCAGGATCATCATGGAAAAAATAGGCCCTTAAGTGGCAAAAAATTCAAAAAAATCAGAGTTAGGCAACTTGACATAAAAATTTGAATAAGTTATCTATATTATTTCAAAAATATGTAAGAATAGAATCTGTAGAAAATTTAATGTAGTTTCTAAACTACTAGGTTTATTTAAAAGAAAAAAATTATTTGGTGAAATTTTGAAATTTCAATGTAGGAGTACTTCAATTTTAGGGTAAAAATAAGAAATGGGTGTATATTTGACCACCCTAACCACAATAAAATGATAATATTTTTTTATAATATTTTAGATATAAGTAGAGGACACATGTCCGGATGTGATGCATTTTTTTTGTAATTTTTTTCAAAATAAATAATTAATTATGAATTTTTTATTAAAAATTTTAAAAAATATAAAAACTCGTATGTCTGACCACTTTAACTTGGTCAAAACTTCTTGAAATTCATTTTTTTTTTAATCCTATAGTATGTGAAGCATAGAATGTGATACATGTTTCAAATTCAAAAAATGTGACACCATTTAAAAGTTATAGATGTTTTCCATCATTCTATCAATCAGGACTTTAGTCATAATTCAAATAGAAAACAAATCATAATTATTTATTAAATTCAAAGTAAAGCATAATTTATATTGGTGGAAAGCTGAGAATCTCCTTTAAAAACCCTTTTCATTTCATCAATTTTGGGTAAAAAAAAGTCGTCAACCACATACCCTACACATACCCATCATATTGCCACTTTTTGGCCTATCATGATCTTGCACATACCCAGAGTCATTCAACCCAGCAAAGGGAGAGGAAACATGGAGAAGCATGAAAAAGGCTCAAGAATTTAATAACAAGGAAACCAAAAGGCCTATGGAAGATAATCAAAAGCCACCAAAGATTCCCACACAACTCATCGCCTTCCTAATGAACATGCATGATGCATTCTCAATGTTGGCGTTTGTTTATGGCCTAGACACTGACAAGGATTTGCACAAATTTTAGTTGGGTTTGGGGTTTTAGTTCTACAGGAAACATACATTTTTCTAGAATAATTTTGCAGAATACCTTATTGATGAGATGCTAGGGAAAATCAAGGATTACCCAACACAATGGAGGTTCAGGCTTTCTTCCTTGCTTTCTCATATGTTTTTGCACCAGAACCCTGATT
Organism: Sequoia sempervirens; assembly: GCA_007258455.2. NCBI lineage: Eukaryota > Viridiplantae > Streptophyta > Pinopsida > Cupressales > Cupressaceae > Sequoia > Sequoia sempervirens. The sequence goes on along the minus strand of VDFB02260535.1, from coordinate 106,691 downwards.
TCTTTAAGAAGTATATGAGGTTGTCTATTTTTGATGAGTCAGGAAAAAGAAGGTTGGTTTCTACATGGATTCCTCTCCTCTCCTCCACCTATGAATATTATACATTTTCAGATTATTTCTTAACTCTGATTTTGCAAGATTTGAAGGGGGATGATGGTTTTGACTGGCTCACCAAGGAAAAAAATACATATATGCAGAACTTCACTCCCAAGTGCGACTAGTTTCTTAGAGTCGATTTGACATTCATCTAAATGTGTTGTTTCACCGAGGAACCATTTTGCCTTCCAGCCTATGTCATGAATCAAGTGCTAGCCCTTGAGATGTTCCAAAAAGTATCCCTTATTGACTACAAATTTTGCAGAGGAAAGCCCAAGAAGAGGGGATTCTTTGGCTGCTTGTTGTGTGGTTGATTAAATGTGCATGTAAAAAAATACAAATTAAAGAAGATCAAAAACACTGATGGAACATTATATCAAAACAAAAAAGGAAATGAAAGAAGTGCAAACTCAGTTTTTCTACCATTGATGTCATCCTATCATCCTCTATCTCTAGTAATTTTGTTGATTCCAGCTATTGCTCTCTGATTTTTTCCAGGCTCAACAAATAGTGCTCCCAGAGAATGAGATTGTAGATGATGAATGCATGTTATGCTAAGATATGATTATGCTGATTAAATGATGCATGATTGCAGATTGCTATGATTAATTGATAAAGAAACTATGATTACAAATGCTCTTAATGCTGATAATAAATGCTAACTGAATACAATTATTCTCTAATCGCTTATCGCCTAATTAAACAAATGCTTGGATATTCAGGCATATTTATAGAGATTTTGAAGGATTGTGATTGGTTGAAAAGATTAATGGTTGTGATAATCTTGGTAGATCAAATGGTCGAAGATGGAGAAGACTGGAGAGAAAAATAGAAGAAAAACATAAAGTAGGATTTGTTTCCTCTTTCATGAAGAGATAAAATGAGATGATAAAAATCATCTTTTTAGAGGATTTTGGAAAGATTTAAGAAGATAATATTGAATTATAAATTCAATTATTATTTATGGGTGACATGGAGATTTTTCTCATGTAAATAATCATTTAATTAATATTTGAAGAATAATAAAATATTTCATAATTAGATAAAATATTTAATTATGATTTGAAAAGATATGAAGGACATTAATTAAATAAAAAAAATTAATTAATTTTTTAGGAAATGACATGTAGATGAAATTAATTAAATAAAATATTTAATTAATTAGAAGAAAGATTTGAATAGGAGAAAGGAAATATTTGAATTTAATTAAATCAAAAGACTTAATTAAATTCCAAAGGTGACAATTAATTAAGATAAATAAAGCGTATTTAATTAATTAATTAAGTAGACATATGAATGTGAAATAATTAAATAAAGTTAATTTATTTAATTAAGGTGGAATAATAAAGTGAATGAACAATATAATTAAATTAATTGAATTTAATCATATGTAGAGGACTTTAGAGAAATTAATTAAATAATAAATATTTAATTAAATGCCACTATTAATTAGACATGACCAATTTTATGCATATACATTTTTCCCATCTTTGAATTGATGTGTGAAACACATTGCTTCAAAGAAAGTATTCCTGCTTTTAAAATTTGTTGTGTTTGATTTTGCCCCTAATCAGAAAATTTTAACTAATATGCCCCTAATTAAAAAAATAACATATGTGATATTCCTTTTGATTTGAATCTGATATGTTTCTGATTGAAAAATGCGGCTAATATTGATGGTGCCCCCTCAGGAGGTAAATCACTAATGACAAGAAAAAAATGTTGATTTGATGATGAAATTTGGATGATGAGAGTGATGCAGTTATTTAACTCCTGATAATTGATTAAAAGATGCCCCAATTTGAAAAATAAGGTCATAGTTTGAGGAAAAATAGAAAAATAAAAATAAAATGCTACAAAAACCCACCTTGGTTGACCTTTAAAAGGTCAAAGGGGGAAAAAGGGCAAGTTATTTTCACCTTTTGACTTTAGTGACTTGTTTTCTCTAACACTGACTTGGTGAGACTTGGCGAGATGGAGATTCCATACCATACACATAGATTTGAGCAAGCCTGCTGGTACCAGAGACGAGCCGCTTACGGACCACCGGTGAGTCGATTCAATCCTCTTTTCTTTGAAAATTTATGATTTGAATCAATTTTTTTGATGAGTTTTTTTAGCACATAGAGTTAGAGTTTTAGAAAATTTGATGTTTTCTGTAGTGCATAGAGGGTGTAATGCAGCGCATCTAGGATAGAATAATAAATAGATATTTTAGTGCATCTGATACCTAGAATAGTGCATCTAGGATGCCTAGAGGAAAGTGATACTTTAGCGTATAGAGGAAATAGATTAGTGCATTTTGGAATGTACCCCAACCAGTGATATATTAGCGCATATAGGATATACATTAGTGCATCCAAGTTTCTTGCGCATCAGGTAGATGAAATGGCGCATACGTTTAGGGGTTTAGTGCATATAGGGAAGCAACACATAGGTGAATTGATATAGCCTTTTAGGACACAAAATGGTGCATTGGGGGGAAACTTCAGTGCATTTGGGGTTCTAGCGCATAGAGGCCGCAGATTAGAGCATCTAGGAAACTTAGGGAGAATGCATTGTTTGATGAAATTGATGAAAGAATGATGATGTATATTGCTTCTTTGGTCAATAGATAGATAAATTGTCTTGTCATCATGTTGATATGGATCAAAATGATAGAGAATTGATAAATGATGAATTGATAAATTTGCTTCCCAAAATAGAAAATAAAGAGTAGATAGCTGATAACTTTGTTTCCATTGAATGAAAAACAAAGAGTAGAATGATTGATGGAATAGTTTGATATCTTTGCTTTAGAAAACAAAGAATAGATGATTGATATGACTTCTGATAAATTTTCATTCTACAAGAGAAAACAAATAGTAGATGATGTGATTGAAAACATATTTGCATTCATGACTGAAGTACGAATAGGAAGATGATTTGGTTGTTAATAAATTTGCTTTCCTAAAAAAGAAAAAAAATAGTAAATGATGATAGAGTAGATTGATTTTATATTGAGATAGATTTTGCATTGATTTCCTAATATGAGTCACTTAGATAGAGCACTTGATATGGTTCACTAATATGCTGCACTGATATGGGTCACTGATAGATAGAAATGGGTTGTGATTGCATGATGTTATGTAGATAGATCACAGTGATATGAGTTTGATGGATTGTGTTTGTAATGACAAAAAATAGGATGTTTTCAAAAGACTTCATATCAGAGAGTGCTTCCCTGTGGGTTGGGATAGGATACGATATTTGACGCTGACAAATGTACAGTTGATAATGAGATGTGGGTTTGCGACCTTTGTTGTCTATTCCTTAGATTCAGGTCAATAGGGGACTGTTGACCGCACTAGCAAGGAGGTGGCATTCTGAGCATAACACCTTTCATTTGTCGACGGGTGAGATGACGATGACCCTAGAGGATGTATATAGGATCTTGGGGATTCCAATGGTAGGTGCTCTTATGGTTTATGACCATAAGGAGCTAGGTGGTACATATGCACTCAAGAGAGTGTTTGAGGATGGTCATATAGCAGGGTACTAGGTGCCATGGGTAGATTTGAGGAGAAATCCCACCTTACTCATAGTTTTGATTAGATTCATTGGAGGCTTCGTTTCTCTACATTGCCGGTCAAAGGGACTATCAGTTGGGTGGGGGAGGATTATTGAGTAGATGATAGGTCAGTAGCGGAGATATTCCTGGGGGAGCTGTATGTTAGCACATTTGTATCATGACTTGCATCTGGTAGTGTACAAAGGAGGGGGCAGTTTTTCATGTGGTGTTACCTTGCTCTAGATCTGGGCATGGGAGCATATTTTTATTACTAGACCACTTGGACCGAGGGCTAGGCCACCAGGTAGGTTGTATGTATATGCATATTTGAGTGTACTTTTCCAACCCAAGTTGGGAAAATTGGATTATTGGAGATGAATTCTAGATGATGTAGATTTAGTGATATGGAGGCCTTACATAGATTGTGAGGCATGGGATACAAATCATCTTGAGATTCCTTTTGTATGTATGACCTGGAATTTAATAGGGTGGACCCCTTTTATTATAGAGATATTTTTGGCTTTGCGAGTATAGAGACAATACAAACATACTTAGGGAATGTTGTAGGGCATTGTGCACAATGCGCGACGCAAAGATGATCCTGGATGGGGGTTGGGCATTTCATATCAGGTCACTTATATAGAGTATACATGTTTATAGCCTAAGGTATGGGATTACAGACCTAAGATTACTGATGCAGGGATGTCTAAGGATTACTCTGCTTATTTTCACACAAGCCCATTTCCTTGTTTCACATGTCCAAATGAGTTAGCACCCATTTTCATGGCACATCAGCTAGGGGGTAGGAGATAAGAGGATGTGGTAGGGGGAGTAGGAAGTTGGTGGAGGGGAGGAGGAGGATAGTGGATATGAGGAGAGTGGATATGAGGAGAGCTCAGATGATGGTGATAAGGATGATGGCGGAGATGGTGGAGAGCAAAGGCCAATGAGACAGAGGCCAGTGAGATAGATGCTAGACATTTTGGGTAGTGTATAGATCATGTGGAGGTTGAGGACTGGTATTGGATGGAGGACAATGATTAGGGTCCTCTCTAGAGCACAACAGGTGTAGATAGCTACTCTACAGGCCGAGGTATAGACTCTTCAAGGGAAGTAGGCACAGTTGCAAAGCTAGCTTCCCTAGGCTTAGAGTTTGGTAGTGCAGTTACAGACATAGCTTGGGTAGGCACATGAACAAATATAGGCACATGTGTAGGAACCTCCTCCTGCCCTAGACCCACATGTGGCCTAGTTGATAGCAGAGAGAGACACCTTCAGATGGAGGACATTAGAGGCAGAGAGGGTCACTGAGAGACTCATAGGCAATGTTGAGAGTGCATTGTTGTGAGAGGCCATTGCAGAGGGATTCAAGATTGTTAGGGAGGCTGAGCATTACCAGATTAGTTATGAGGAGTTGTTCCCTACCAAGCATAGAGAGTCTTACCCTTGGTCCCACAACAAATCCAGAAGCATATCATAGACTGTGTCCCACACTAGAGGGGTTACAATGCCTCAACATGATCCTGATGCAGGTGGTAGTGGTAGGCCACCAATCTCTAGACTAGCTCCATCAGGGGGCTCCACTAGCCAGCCTTGATATGTGATTTTTATTGATGTAGTATTATTGATGTATTTCACACATGTATATCATTTTTGGAGCATGTACATTGTTTTTATCTTATCTTATGTATCTCTCTAGACTTTTTAGTTTCATTGGACATTGGACATTTGTATTTATTTCTAAGGAGTGATGATTATGTAGTGGTGATGAGTTTTGATAATGTTCATTTTTTATGTGATGATGATATGGATATGCATTTATTTGTATATGCTATGAGATGGTTTTGTGATGCCTTTGATGGTTTAATGACTAACCAGTGATTTAGGATGATTCATGATATGCTTATGATGACGATTTGTGAGGTGTGCTAATGATATCATGTAGGTGGATGACTTATGATGTGATTATGAAAATATGCAATAGGATATATGATATGTCTATTAAAAATGTAATGTTTTGCAAAGGATGTGTAAATGTAATGTATGTATGGAATTTTTGTTTTTGGATTTTTTCAAATGCAATAAATAATGATGATGTGATGAAAAATGGATGTTGTGTTTATGAAATGCATCATGAATTTGTAATATGTATATGAATTAGGAAATGATATGAAATGATATGTGATATGCGTCAAATTTTATGTGAAAAATGACATGATATATAAATGATGTGAAAATGATAGATGATTAAAGATATGATATGAATGTAATGTGACAAATGATAAATGATATGAATAATGGTATGAAGTGAAATGAACATGATTAATAATAATGAGATGTATGATAAGATGATAAATGATATGTAATGAAATGAAATGAAATGAGATGAAATGGATGAAATTAAATAGATTATGAAATGATGACACAAAGATAAAATATGATAATGAGATGGTAATGAAGATGATAAATGGTATGCAACTATGTAGAATAAAAATGAAATGGATATGAAAATGATAAGTAAGATGTTAATGATATGAAAATGATAGATAATATGAAAATGAAAGTGATATGAAATAACTAATGGATAAATGAATGATCTGAACTGATAAAGGATCTAAATGATACATAATGAAATGATACATAAAATGAGGGTGATATAAAATGAGAATGATCAATGGTATGCAATAAAATTATATGATATGAAAAATGATAAAGGAAATGATAATGCGTAATGATGGATAACTAAATGATAAAGGATCTAATTTATGGGTATGTGCAAGATCATGATGGGTATTTGTAGGGTATGTGCTGACAACTTATTTTTACCCAAAATTGATGAAATGAAAAGAGTTTTTAAAGGAGATTCTCAGCTTTCCACCAATATAAATTATGCTTTACTTTGAATTTAATTAATAATTATTATTCATTTTCTATTTGAATTATGACTAAAGTCCTAATTGATAGGTTGATTGAAAAACACCTATATCTTTCAAACAGTATCACATTTTTGGAATCCAAAACATGCATCACATTCTATGCTTCATATAATATAGAATTAAAAAAAATAAAAATGAATTTCATGAAGTTTTGACCAAGTTAAGGTGGTCAGACATACAAGTTTTTATATTTTTTAAAAGTAGTAATAAAAAAATCATAATTAATTATTTACTTGGAAAAATATTACAAAAAAATATGCATCACATCCGGACATGAGTCTTCTACTTATTTCTAATATATTATAAAAAAATATTATCATATTATTGTGGTTAGGGTGGTCAGACAAACACCTATTTCTTATTTTTTCCCTAAAATTTAAGTACTACTATATTGAAATTTCAATTTTTCACCAAATAGATTTAAAAATAAAAAAATAAACCTAGTAGTTTAGAAACTACATTCAATTTGCTACAGATTCTATTCTAACATATTTTTGAAATAATATAGATAACTTATTCAAATTTGTACATCAAGTTGCCTAACTCTGATTTTTCTGATTTTTTTGCCACTTAAGGGCCTATTTTTTCCATGATGATCTTACAAATACCCAAATGATATGAAAATGAATGATAAATGATAAACTATATGATATGTATAGGACCTAGACAAAATAATGATTAATGAAATGATGTTGAAGATGAAAGATGATAATGAAACAAATGTCCAAATGTCCTCCACAAGTAGTTCAATGAGACATGACAACCGTTGATGTTTTTGTTCAGCCTTTTAAAACTCTAATGCAAATCCAGTATGTAGATAAGCACAATGATCTAAATGAAATGCAATGAAATGAAACCAACTATTTTTTGAGCCCTTTGGTAGCTTTCTTGAATCATCATAGAGCATTTTAAAATGTTGGAAGTATGTACAAGCATCAGAGGGGAAATTAGCACCAATGATGACCTGAGTACAACTTTCATGATTTTTGATATAGCGAGTGAACACAAGCATCAAGGTATAATTGAACCAAGATGACTTGAGTATTTCTTGCATAAACAGAAAAAGATAAACCACTTTTTGATGGAAGTTTGGAACTGTCATCAATGATACGCTTTGGAAATCATCTCTCGTGGCATATTTGCACCAGATTGATAGTTAACCTCAAGACAATAGACAATGAAAAATCATCCTCTTTGCTCATCACTCTAGTTCAGTACATCATCGAGTGTGCTCCAAAGGGATGATATAAAAATTCGAGCAACCATTGTTCAAAATATAATACTGATATTCCAAACATTATTCAGATTTTAGATCATCTAGATATGTGTTATGATATGTTACTTGTTGAAAACTATTGTGATATGGATTAATGATTGGATAAATGTTAATAGGATTTGATTATTTGTTCGCATGATTGGATTTTACGTCATTGTCTATTTGTTTTGGTAGAACCTAAAAGTTGATTGCCCCCAGTATGTCAACGTTTGCCCCCAGTATTGACACAACTTGTGAAAATGAATATGTACAATGATCAAGCTATGGTAAGACGTTATTGCTTTTAGAAAATAATGGCAGTATGGTGTTGTTATGGCTCTTAGATGATGGTGAAAAGATGCATGAAATGAAGGCTAAGAAGCTAAGTGTTGAACATGAACTAATAGATGGAAAGCTACAAATAGTGTTTGTTTGCCATATTTTCACTATCTGTCTTTATTGCATTTTTTTATTTCTTTTTCTTTCTTTTTTTTATTTTGCTTGTCAATAGATTGCCTATTGCCAGGTTTTCACCCTATGATGTTTTTCTTGTTTTTTTATTTTTTAGGACTTTTTCTATTTTTTATGGATTTTTTTCAAGACTTTTTCTGCTATTTTTATGGATTTTTTAGGACTTCTTCTAATTTTTATGGATTTTTCTAGGACTTTTTTTTTTATGGAATTTTCTCAAGGACTTTTTTTGGATGATGATAACTAATTTAGATAATACTTCTTCAAGTGCATGTTGTTGATGGGTTCGTCAAATAGGTCCCCTTTTGCCATTGACAACTTGTATGCTCCTAAACTATATATTGTGATGACCATGTAAGGACCTAGCCAATTTGGCTCAAACTTTCCTTTCTTCTCTCTGTCTTGTTGATTTCATGGTTATTCCTTCAAAGCACGATCACCGACCTGAAAGGTACATGGCCTAACTCTATGATTATAGTTGTGAGACATCATCTATTGATATGCTTTCAAATGATCAGCTACTCATTGTCTATTCTCATCAAGGAGTTTGAGCTCTTGTAGTCAGGAAACTTTGTATTCATTATCTGTGATTAAACCTTTCAGTGATACTCTAAGTGATGGAATCTCAACCTCTAGAGGTAATATGGCTTTTGCTCCATAGACAATAGCATACGGTGATGCTCCTATTGGCATGTGAATGCTAGTTCTATAGGGCCGCAATGCAGGGTTAATTTTTATGTGCCAATCTTTCCCTGCATCATTCACAGTCTTCTTCAAGATTTTTAGTAAGGTTTTGTTCGAGGCCTCTGCTTGGCCATTCCCTTGTGGATAGTAAGGTGTTGAATATGGAATCTCTCACAAAGTTCATCAAAATCTTGATTGTTGAACGATCATCCATTATCAGTAATAATGGAGTTGGGAATGCCATACTGACAAATGATATAGTTGAGTATGAGCGATGAGATTTTTTTATCGATAACCCTAATGAGAGGTACTGCATCAATCCACTTGGTAAAGTACTCTATCGTTGTGATGATGAACTTGTGCCCATTTGATGATGAAGGATGAATATTTCCAACTAGATCTAACCCCCATTAAGAGAATGGCCAGGTTGGTGTGAATAGTTGTAGTTCTTGTTTTGGTGCATGGATGAGATTTCCATGCATCTGACATTTTGAGCACTTCTTCAAAAAAGTGAATGATTCTCTTTCCATTCTAGGCCAGTAGTAACCCATTCTAATAAATTTCTTGGATAAGGTCAGTCGACTTGAATGAGTACCACAAATTCCACCATGACCTTCTTGTAAAGCCTTGTCATATTCATCACATTCAAGACATCAAAGTAAAGTACCATCAAGATTGCAGCGATAAATGATGTCAAGGATAAGAGTATAGCGAGAGGATTGGCAGATAAAGTTACGCTTTTGGTTTCAAGATAATTCAGGTGGTAAGATGTCATATTTTAGATGGGTAAAAATATTTCCACACCAAGGTGAATCAGATCCTACTAAGTGGAAAATGATTTGGATTTCAGGTTTGTCATAAGCAGGTGCAAAAGATTGTTCCACCAGAAATTCATAGCGAGTCTGATTTTTAGGGAGTTCTAGCAATGATGCAATCATGTCCATGGTGTCATTTGCTTCGTTATCAAGTCTTGGAATCTATATGAACTTGATATACACAAAGTACTTCTTAAATTCATCAACTGTTTTCTTATATGGCAATAGTTTGTCATATTTGGTCTCATAATCATCATTGATCTGATTTATGACTAACAATGAGTCACCATAAACTTGTAGTTCTATGATCATCCATTCCAATGTGATCTTGAGTCCAACGATTAAAGCTTCATACTAAGATATGTTGTTAGTGCATGGAAACATTAGCCTATATGACCGAGGAATGGTATTTTCTTGAGGGGTGACAAAGAGTATGCTAACCCTTGATCCATGTTGAGTGAAAGAACCATCAAAATATAAAGACCAAGGCTATTTTGATTCAATAGTGAAGACATCAGTATCTAGAAATTTGATATGCATGGGATGCTCTGCTTGTAGTGGTGCGTCAACTAGTTGATTGATGATAACGTTTCCTTTGATTGCTTTGTGATCAACATAATGGATGTCAAACTCACTCAAGACCCATTTTTCTAACTTTCCTATTAATGCAGCCTTGCTCAATAGACACTTAAGTGGATCAATCTTTGTAACAAGATTGATTGTATGAGTTAACATGTAATGCTGAAATTTATGTGAGGCAAAGACTATTGCTAGACAATCCATCTCGATGAAAGTGTAGTTGATTTCATGACTTCTTAGCATTTGATTGATGTAATAAATTTCATGCTCCTTTCCTATAGATTCCTCTTGTGCTAATAAAGCACCCAGAGATGTCTCGGTTGTGGCAATATATAAGATTAGAGGTTTGTCCAAATTTGGTGGTACTAGAGCTAGTGGGTTCATTAGGTACTACTTGATCTGTTGAAAGGCCCTTTCACACTTGTCATCCCATTTGAAAGGGACATTCTTATGCAATAGATGTGTGAAAGGTAGGCTTTTATTTGCCACTTGTGCGATGAACCTTCGTATAGATTGAAGTTGTCCCTGTAATGACCTCAACTGACTAATATTCCTTGGTGGAGGCATTTCCATGATTGCTTGTACCTTGGTAGGATCTAATTCAATTCTTTTTGCTGATATTATGTATCTTAAGAGCTTTCCAGATGTGACCCCGAAAACACATTTCTTGGGGTTGAGGTGAACTTTGAACTTTTCTAACCTTGCAAAGATTTTGGATAACACTTCAAGATGTTCTTCTCTTGTGTATGACTTTTCCAATATGTCATCTACATAATCTTAAATGAGTGTGTGCTTCATGTCATGAAAATTTGTAGTCATATCTCTTTGATATGTAGCCCCAGCGTTCTTTAAACCAAAAGGCATGACATTCCAACAATAAGTCCCCCATGGACATGTGAAAGTTTTTTTGTCCTGGTCTTTAGGTGCAATCTTGATTTGGTTGTAACCATAAAAACCATCCATTAGTGAATACATGGCATGGCCAGTTGTCAGATCAACTATAGTATCGATGTTTGGAAGGGGTATGTGGAGGATCATCATTTAAAAAATAGGCCCTTAAGTGGCAAAAAATTCAAAAAAATTAGAGTTAGGAAAATTGACATAAAAATTTGAATAAGTTATCTATATTATTTCAAAAATATGTAAGAATAGAATCTGTAGAAAATTGAATGTAGTTTCTAAACTACTAGGTTTATTTTTTTATTTTTAAAATCTATTTGGTGAAAATTTGAAATTTCAATGCAGTACTACTTATATTTCAGGGAAAAAAATAAGTAGGTGTCTGTCTGACCACCCTATCCACAATAAAATGATAATATTTTTTCAAAATATTTTAGACATAAGTAGAGGAATCATGTCCGGATGTGATGCATATTTTTTTGTAATTTTTTTCCAAGTAAATAATTAATTATAATTGTTTTATTACAACTTTTAGAAAATATAAAAAACTCATATGTCTAACCACGTTCACTTGGTCAGAACTTCATGAAATTCAATTTTTCTTTTTTTCATCCTATAGTATGTGAAACATGGAATGTGATGCATGTTTTGGATTGTAAAAATGTAATACCATTTGAAATCTACTGATGTTTTTCAATCAACCTATCAATCAAGACTTTAGTCATAATTCAAATAGAAAATGAATAATAGTTATTTATTAAATTGAAAGTAAAGAATAATTTACATTGGTGGAAAGTTGAGAATATACTTTAAAAACCCTTTTCATTTCATCAATTTTGCGTAAAAAAGAAAGTCGTCAGCCACATACCCTACAAATACCCATCATATTGCCACTTTTTGGCCCATCATGATCCTGCACATACCCGAAGTGGGAAGTCATCCTTAAGACATTCCTTATTAAGATCTCTAAAATTGATGCAAATTTTGATACATCCATTTGGCTTGGATATAGAAAAAATGTTGGAGATCCATTATGCATAGTCGATTGATCTTATAAATCCCACATTAAGGAGTTTTCTTAGTTCTTCTTTAATCAATAGTGTGACATGTGGATGCATCTTTCTTAGGTTTTGTTTCACAGGCTTAACCCCTGGTTTGATGAACAAGTGATGCATTATGAGATTGGGATCAAGACCTAGCATGTTTGCATAAGACCAAGAAAAGTTGACCTAATTTTCTCTTAGGAACTTCATGAACTTTGGCACTTCATTATCTGTCATTGATGCAGCTAACTATAGAATCCTTATTTTTTTTTAAGTTTCAAGATTAACCTCCTTTATAGGCTCAATCAAGATAGGTGATCACTCATGATAGTTCTTAGGGAGAGTGTCAAGCTTCCCATCATTTGGTGCCTTAAAAATATTTTCACCATCTGATACACTCTATGTTTTATCTTTTGTTTGATCTAATACTGCCATATTTTGTTATTCACCATTAGATCTTTCTTTTTTATTTTTATTTTTGTAGTTGGGAGACTTGACACTCTCCTGATTAAAGACTTTATGCTAAAAATAACTAGTGGAACAATCATTTGTGTTGTCTACGAAAAGGAAGTTCATGATAGATTCATCGCTTGGAAACATAGGTATATCAATAGGTTCAAATGAATCCCAATCAATGAGATTGGGATGGATCAAAGGTAGCAGGTCATCGGGTTGCATGAAATAATCTATATAATTGGTTATAATGGATTTTTCTATAGGGTCTAATGTATGAGGTAGGTCAATGATGATACTATCCTCATCATAGTCTTATTCATTTAAATCTGACTCAATATCACTAGAATCATAGTTACCTTGTAGTTTAGATCCTTGTAGTTGGGACCCTGACCCTTCACCTTCGATTATAGTTGGGGTATACTTGTGTATCACATCAACCTTTTTTTCCCTCCAAAACTCATCATTGTAAATGGTGTCCCATTCGTATTCATCAAAGTCTGTGTTAGAGTTATTATCCATGAAATTCTGAATTGTTGTCAAACATGCTTCTCTTTTATCAAAACCTTCTTGCAATGTGAGGATAGTATCATGCAATTGCTTGGATGTTATTTCTTTTGAGTTAGTATCATAGCCTAGTCTTTTTTTATCTTTTGCAGCAAGTCCTAGAAGGTTAATAGGCTCAACTACTCCTTTTCTCTTTTTGATAGGACTATTACAATCATAGCCCATCTTTTGCATGATTGAATACCCTTTACCATATTGATCAGTTGGTATTTTGTGATTGAGGACTATTTCATCTTCATCTTTATAGAGCCTATTTAGAACTTCTCTATCCTTAGGATCTTCCATGGGGAGTTTTCCTTTGATAAATCATCCATTAAACAACATTGTACTTGGATTTGTTGGTGGTTGTGTTGATGTTGATGCTATAGATATATATTGTTGTGTTATATAAGGTTTCCCATGTGACCGAGGTGATGTAGGTATATTAGCAAGATCGAGAGAGTACTCCCCAACTCCATTATCCTTGAACCGTAGTTGCTTGTCAAAGCTTTTGGTTAACTGATTGATTTGTGTATCAACTTTGGGAGAATTACTAGCAAGAGCTTCTCGATTGTTCGGAACCAAAGTATCTTGACTAGCTTTGATATTGGCACAAGTCTTACTATTTGAATTATCAGCCGGTATTGTGATCTCATGTCCATCTTATGGAAATTTAAGACATTGATGATATGTGAATGGGACAACTTACATTTTGTGTTTCCAAGTATGACCCAATAAGATGTATGTATGATCATGGTCTAATACTTGACATAAAGTATTCTTGATAACAGGTCCCACTCTAATTGGCAACATGATTAAACCCTTGGCTGCTCTTTCCTCATCATCGTAGGATTTAATAGTGATCTTTCTTTTGGGATCAATGGAGTCCGCAGAAAATCCTAAAGCTTGAACTAACTTCATGGTACATATGTTGAACTAAACACCTCCATCTATTAGGATGCATCTGACACAAAAATTGTGGATAATGACTTCTAATTATAACAATGAATTATGGGGATGAGTCACGGAAACATCATCTTTCTCAGAGAATGAGATGCATGTGGGTGAGGATAAGTGTCCCACCATGTCTTGAAATTGGTCCAAATCTAGATTAGTGGATATAGTTATTTCAGCGAGGGCCTTTTCTAAAATTTCCTTGTGCGCTAGGGAAATCTTTAGGAGTTATAAGATAGAAATCTGAGCAAGAGTTTTTCTAAGTTGATTGACTAAGTCATATTGATGTTGAGGCGGGGGCACGGTGGATTTTAAAGAAGTTCCCTAAAGTAAGACAACTTTAGCATGTTCCCTTGTTGTTGCATTGACTTGTCTATATTTCATCTTTTCCTTAACTTTTATAACATTGACCTGCTCATCATCAGTGTAGATATGGTTGGTTATATTATTGTTGATATGATTCACACTTTTTCTAGAAAACTCACCCTTTTGATAGTTGGGCAAAGGATTATGAAATTCTTGGTGGTCTTTATTTGATTGTTGGTGTCCTTCCATTGTTATGGTGCCATTTTTTATTAAGTCTTGGATGACATTTTTTAGGGCTTGACAATTATTCGTGCGATGGCCCTTGCACCAATGATAATCACAATAGTATGCATCATTCCATGATGGAGGGTTCACACTAGGTTCAAAGTTGTGTTGAGGTGGAAAAGTCAGGACATTTTTAGCTGTCAACTCTTTGAATGCAAATTCTAAAGATTGACCCAGTGGAGTAAAAGTTCTTCTGCTAGAGAAAAATGAAGATCATTGTGGATTTGTGTTCAAGGATTTCCTAAGTTATTGTTATTGTTTCCATGGTAACCTTGATTGTTGGAATTCCCTTGATTGGGAGTAGAAGTTTGATTCACGTTGTTCCTTGGAGGAGGAGGATTGTTTCCTTGATTTGTGACAGAATTGGTGTTGTTATACTTATTGTAATTAGGAGAAAATCATATATAAAACTAAAATAAAAATATATCAAATCCTAACTAGCACAATAGAGTATGAGAAAGCATGAAAATCACAATAACAAATGAATGCAAACCCAAATCCACACTAAACTCAATTTATCTCCATTGCTCTTCTCCACCTGCATAAGAATGCAATATTTTGAAGGATTGATAATGGAGGAATATTGGTTCAATTCAGTAGCATAACGACCTGATGAAAATAACAAATGAAGAATGATAGAGATAGATGGAAGACTGAAGAATGATTTTGATAGAATGAGGATGCTTAAGAATCAGCCTCTTAAATGGATTGTGAGAGGCTATATTTATAGAGCCTTGATGTAGATGGAGATAAAATTGATAAGATTCGATAGGGATTTGATTTTTTTGTTTTATTTGATCAAGGAGGAAATAAAACAAGATAAGATAAGATGTGAAAAGATAGAAAGATTTTGATTCTATTTTAAAGGAAATAAATCCTAAAAAAAATGAGAAGGATAATTAATGAATTATCTAATTAAATAAATTAATTAGATACACATGAGTTTCAATTTTTGAAAGAAAGCGAAAAGATATTTTTAAGATTTTATTAATTAAATAAATATTTGATTTATTTAATTAATGTTGAATTTATGATTTCATCAATTAAATAATATAAATTATTTAATTAACATTAGAAGAATTAATAGAAATGATTTAATTAATTAAATAATATAAATTATTTAATTAACATTAGAGGAATGGATGCATTATGCATAGGAATGGAATAAATGCAATTAGTCAAATAAATAAGATTTATTTAACTAATTAGATGATGACATGGGTACCTAGGGAAAAAAATACTGCAAGATGTCTATATGATGCAATGGTGTGACAAAGTCTTGTAAGAGGAAATTTTTGGGTGTCTACATTTTGCCTCTCTTTGAGATGATGTTTGAGATGATGATATTTGTGTCGAGTAATATCATTTTAAAGAAGCTAAGGTATGGATAGAGGAAAATGGATGATGATATTAGAATATGATGATGATGGAATGATGATGCCCCCTCGAGAGGATAGGTGGGTTCGAAAAACACAGGTAGGCTCTTAAAATGATAAGGAGGGACAAGATGAATGATGCAAGATAGGAAGTGGATGAAGGAGATGAAAGGATGTGTTGTGCTGCAATGAAGGTGAGCAACCATGATGTTTGATATAGCACTAGACATTATGCACCAAGGTATAAGTACCAAGGTGACGATGTGTCATGTGCCCCAATGTAATACAACCTTGTCTAGACGTATGAGGAAGTAAACTTAGAGCATTAAAGTCCTAATGCACAAAAGGTATGATATGACCTTAAATACAAAGGATAGTGCAAAAAGCTACTCCAACATACACAAGATATGAATATTAGCTGGAATGATATGAATTTGATACAAATATAAGATAAAATGATAACACGCACAAGCAAGCAAGGAAACAAGCATGCACAAATGATTCAAAAACAAACAAGGTATTTCCCTTGTCAAGTTGTAAACTGATGATTAATTGATTGATTGATTTTGATTGATGATGATAGTGTTGTCATTGCAGGGAGTGCCATATCCCTAGATCAACACAAGGATGACTGATTGATTCATTGATTGGTTGATTTAGTTTATGACAAGATTATGATCAAGACCAAAGGATGTGATTGGATAATTTGACAAGATTGATTGACTTGATTGGTATGGATTAAGGATTGACTTGCATTTGAATTATTGCTTGGAATGATTGACGATTATTTTATGTATGGATGAATGGATTGAGGTGAGGGATTGAATCGATGAAATTGGAAGAAGTAATTAGATGGATTGAGTTTATTGCTTGGATTTTTGTTGGCAATTTAATTTTTTTTGTATTTTTGGGGATATTTTGATTTTTTTGTATTTTTAGAATATTTATTTATTTTGGATTTTTTGAAATATTTTGAAATGTTTTGAGGTGTCAAAGGATGAAAATTTGAGTAGCCTTTGTGCTAGATTCGAATGACAATGGGAAAACCAAGTCTAGGTGCAAGGAGATAGATGGGATTGATGGATGAAAGGGTGGGTGATGGGATAAGGGATAAAAGGCTCATGATAGATGGATTGATGGAAAGGATAGGTCATAGTGAATGGAATGGATGTATGCATCATAGGAGAGCAAGTATGTGATTTCCAAAGACTATGTCGCATAGGAATAACATGCCCCATTCTTGGTACAATACTTAGGATTTTTCATGACAAATCTGATGACAATAGGATAATGATAGGCTTGCTTGGAAGGATGAGGTATATCAAGAGATACCCAAAAAACATGTTTCAACATTTTGCCTCTATGTCTTCATTAAGATCAAAAGGAGAATGGTGGATAAGTGGACTTAATATGATAGGTATGTATGATGGCTAAAGGTGGTAGGTAGGATGGAAATAACAAGACATGAAAATGATAGGTTGGATAGATAAGACATTGTGCCCCCAAGTGTAAGTGACATAGAAGATCAACTTACACATGATGCCTGTTTGCCAAGTTTTCATCATAGTACTTATCTAGGGTGCCTGTTTTCTAGGTTTTCACTGTTAGATGAAGGGATTTCTCTTTCCTTCTTTTTTTAACTTTTTTTTTTTTTGAATTTTCCTTTTTATGTTTTGGATAGGAGAAGGGGAATATGGATAGGAGCGACTCAAGTGTCTAGTTGCAGGAAAGGTGATAGTCCCACTAGGGATGGATGTCATTGCATGGACCATGTCAAATGTCATTATGCTCATAGATGTTGGTAAGGGATGATATGAAAGGGAGATAGAGTAGGTAGATGATGGATTATGATGTGGATTATGGAGGAAAATAATGTATTATGATGCAGATTATGTATGAAAGATGATAAGGATTATATGGGACTTATGGAAAAGGTGAATGAGGAGGCTTAGCCAAAAGCATGGACCATAGGAAGATGGTGGGGGAGATATGTAGGATAATGGGTGAAGAGTTAGGAGATGAAGGTATGTGGAATTGTTGTGAAATGGAAGGGAACCATGACCAATGGTTGCACACACTATGATAAACATTGAACCTTTTGATGTGGATGGGGTGTAGGAAGCAATGAAGATGTTTGCTTAGGAGGTGGTGGATGTAGTGCTTTTGGTACCCATATAGACTTAGTATTTTTATGAATTTTATTTTGCTTGTGGGTTTGAGGAATTTGAGACTTTTCAATGGAATGAGAATGTGGGGTGGAAGTGGATGGTTCAGATTTTTGTGATGTAGATGCCTCATTTGACTTACTTTCCTTTTTCTTAGGGACCCAAACCATTTAAGTTTTGGCCTTTACTTTTAGAGGTATAGGCTTATATAACTTTTTATATGTACTTGGCTTTGACATTTTGCATTGATGCCTTAAGGCATGAGGATTTTTAGGATTTTTTAGTTTATAGGTAGAGGCATTGGTTTTTTTTCTTTTGAATCCCATGGGTATGGTGGAATGAGTGGAAGCTTCATGTTTATACAATGTGTGCATTGATTGGTCATGATTAATATTTTTAGAGGGTTTATGGGTAGATGGATAAGAGGATTGAATGGTAGGGATATTAGGTGTTGGGAGTAATGGTGGTAAAGTGGATGGAGGGATATTAGGAGTTGGAAACAATGGTGGAAAATTTGATGGTGGAAGATATATGGTCACATGCTTTTGTCATTTGTAGGATGATGGAGGAGAGATGGCAACATATGTTTTAGGGATATGATAGGCTTTATGATGTAAAGTGGACTTAGGAGGCATGGAGGAAATACCAACATCTTGAGATTGGTGTGCTTGGGGTGTATATCCAAAGCCATAAGAGTGTGGAGGGACTTTGACATGGATGGGCTCCAAAATACCTTCTTCATGAAGGTCTAAACCTTTACCTTGGTGGTGCATGTTTTGGAGTATGCAATGGACAAGGGGACTAGGTGTAGGTGAAAATCTAGACACGATTTCCTTATTGGAAGGAGAAAAAGAAGCAAGGAAAGATAATGGTTGTTGTTGTTCTAAGGAGGAACATTCATGAATGAGGGTGGAAAGACCAATAGGATATGATGGGGACTTACAATGGGGTCGATAGTGGGTGATGGAGGATCATTGGGATCTTGATTAGCATTGTGTTCACTTAGATCCAAGGCATTTTTTTGATCTTCTATGTGTGCTTGGGATGAACTTATCTCATCATGAGAAGCGGATGTTGATGGATCACGGATAGGGCTAGGTAGGGGGTGGATAGGAGCAACGGAGGTTTCTTGCTCATGGATAGGTGAAGTGATAGGTTCTTGACCATGGAATGCATAAATTTGGATAAGAGGATCATCATGGTCTTCTTAATCATTAAAGGTGTCTTGATCAAAGATGAAAGATTGATCATGCATAGAATTAGGTGTGTTATGAACATAATCATTAGGAGGATGTTGATCTTTATGTGGATGAGGGGGTAATGTTTCCTCATGTTTAGGATTGTGCTCTGGACATACCTCATGACTTATTTGAATGGAGGTAGAAGGGGATGAATCTTGAATGGACTCAACATGTTCGAAATGGCCAACAACATGGAGACATGATGGAGGTTGACTTGGACTTAATGGGAAGACTCTTGAATAGGCTCAAGGGGGAGACTGCATGATGGGGTTGGAGGAATAGGCATGGTGTTTAAAGACTCTTTGGTAGGTTCAAAAATATGATTTTGATGACATGGAAATATTTGATTCCTTGCTAGGAGCCCTTGGGTCACATCCTTTGTAGGTGTATCCATGGGTAGATTTGGGTAATGCCATAGGTTTACTTTTGAAATGTTTGAATTTAGGGAATAGATTTGATGGAGGATTAGATGATAGTGGGGGTAATGAAAATTTTGATGGATTAGAAGATGGAGAGGCCAATGGATTAGGACTAGGAAATAATGGATTAGGGATAGGCACTTTATTGGATAGTGGTATAATATACTTAGAGGGTGCATGACCTATATTAGTGTTCCCCTTGTGAATGGTTGCATTATAACATGATGAAGTTTGACCTTGTTGTGAGGTAGAACTTATATTCACATGTTTTTTTCATGATGTGGCTTGATAGGTTGACGTGGCACTGACATAGAAAGAAATGGATGGATTAGATTGGTATGAGGTAGAACGGGATGTCACATTAGGTTGAGGTAGCATTGGTTGATAATGAATGGATAGGGGGTGATGTTGTGGTTGTTGGATTTGACAAGTGGCAAAGAATTGATTGGATTGAGCTAGGAGGTGTTGGATTTGAGGTGATTTAATTTGTTGAAAATTTTGTAAGAGTTTTTGAAGGTTTTGTATGGTTTCATGGTCTAGGGGTTGGGGTATTTGGTGAAGTGTTTGAAGGAGGTTGTGAAGTTGGGATGCTAGGTCTTCTAATGTTGGCATAATGTTAAATGATGTTGAATGGATTAAAGAAATGATGATGATTAGGATATGATGTGAAATGACAGGATTGGATGATGTGGCAAGTGTTTATTGGAAGTTTGACTTGGGCAATATCAAACACAAGATCTCGCATGTAAATGCATGAACACACACACAAAACATGATAAATTTGTCTTTCAAGATTAAATGTTATGATTAAGAAAATAATTGAATACACAACAACAAGCCTAATGTGATTTGAGTAGGTATGGAAAATTAGGTCTCAAGCTAGTCTGCACAAGGTTGACTAAGGAATGATTTGGAAGCAAAATCCTGCCACACGGCTGGGAGAAAGGGGTAACCCACCCTTCACCTTCACTTCCCAAAGGTATAAAGTTCTTTGGGGCTTAGCGAAGAGTAACAATATTTTAACTCCCAAACAAGTGTGTCTTTCGATTCACACTTCGATCGAGGTCATCCCCAGGGGTGATGAAATCCCCTAGCAGGCCTCCTATGAAGGGTTTGACAAAAGCAAACCAAGTGAGGTGTTTGTGATCACACACACACTTGATTCACACTTGCAATTGTTAATTGACCTTAGAAATGAAATGTGTGTATGCAAAAAATGGAAGCACTTGTTCTTTTTAACCCAAAACTAAATGTGTAGGAAGATAGTGGTTAATTTTAGATCCGATTTTTGATATGTGATTGAAGAAAATATTCATTTTAAGAGCCCAAATCCAAATGTGTGACAAACAAGGTTAAGAGATCTAAAAGATTAAACTTGTGCACCTAGAAGTTTTTGCTTTCCAATCTACTATATATGAATGATATTGCTGCTACTATAGCTCCTTATGATCACCTACAAAATCAAAAATGATATTATAATGTAGCCATAAAAAAAATAAGCTCATCAGAAAATTGCAATTTCAGATACATGTTTTTGACATAGCCAAATTAGATTTCATTATTTGATGATGTTATTGATCTAAAAAATAAAAAATCAAAGAAGAGATCCCTACTAATTTTCTGAGAGCTTTCCAGAAATATAAAGAAGTAAAAAAATTACCTATTTTGTACTCAGAAATGCAGATTTGTGAAAACCACACAGAAAATGAAGATCAAAATTTTTCACATTGTAGTTGACCTCCAAATTAATTCTGTAAAACATAGATCCCCATTATAATTTCAAGGTATTTCAAAAAATGAAAAAAATTCTGAAAAATTCACCGATTTGCGTCTAGAAAATCAATTTGATGAAAAAACATTTAAAATCACAATAACTCCTACAAAAATGATGATAAACCCTCAACGTTTTTACCGTAGTCTTTTGAGATGATGTACACGAGTTTCTGAAATTCTTGTAGAAAAATTCACATCTTTGTAGAAGATATGCAGAAATTTGTAAAACCTGGGGTTTTGTCCAAAAAATGGTAGATTTGCAACAAAAAGTCAATAAAACCTGCAAAAAACAAGCTAGATCAAAGGATTCACGTTGGGTTCACCAATGTAATTAGGAGAAAATCAGATATAAAACTAAAATAGAAATATATCAAATCCT
Source organism: Sequoia sempervirens (assembly GCA_007258455.2). Classification (NCBI taxonomy): domain Eukaryota; kingdom Viridiplantae; phylum Streptophyta; class Pinopsida; order Cupressales; family Cupressaceae; genus Sequoia; species Sequoia sempervirens. Next base: position 84,465 of record VDFB02260535.1, on the reverse strand, counting down.
CACTAGCACAATAGAGTATGACAAAGCATTAAAATAACAATAACAAATGAATGCAAACGCAAATCTACACTAAACTCGATTTATCTCCATTGCTCTTCTCCACCTACATAAGAATGCAAGATATTGAAGGATTGATAATGGAGGAATGTTAGTTGTTCAATTCAACAGGATAACAACCTGATGAAAATAACAAATGAAGAATGATAGAGACAAATGGAAGACTAAAGAATGATTTTGATAGATTAAGGATACTTAAGAATCAACCTCCTAAATGGATTGTGAGAGGTTGTATTTATAGAGCCTTGATGTGGATGGAGATAAAATTTGATAAGATTTGATAAGGATTTGATTTTTTTGTTTTATTTGATCAAGGAGGAAATAAAACAAGATAAGGTAAGATGTGAAAAGATAGAAAGATTTTGATTCTCTTTTAAAGGAAATAAATCCTAAAAAAATGAGAAGGATAATTGATGAATTATCTAATTAAATAAATTAATTATATACACATGAGTTTCAATTTTAGAAAGAAAGCGAAAAGATCTTTTAAAGATTTTATTAACTAAATAAATATTTGATTTATTTAATTAATGTTTAATTTATGAATTAAATAATATAAATTATTTAATTAACATTAGCAGAATTAATAGAAATGATTTAATTAAATAAATAATATAAATTATTTAATTAACATTAGAGGAATGGATGGAAATGAATGAATGAATTAAATAATATAAATTATTTAATTAACATTAGAGGAATGGATAGATTATGATTTAATTAATTAAATAATATAAATTATTTAATTAACATTAGAGGAATGGATGTATTATGCATAGGAAGGGAATAAATTAAATTAATCAAATAAATAGGATTTATTTAACTAATTAGATGATGACATGGGTACGTAAGGCAAAACATACTAGAAGATGTCTAAATGATGCAATGTTGTGACAAAGTGTTGTAAGAGGACATTTTTGGTTGTCTACGGTTATTGTTGCGAGGAACACTTAGAGTACTAAGAACAAATGGTTTAGTTGAGACATGATTTGCATGTACAACACCATCTTTCACCATGTTTTGGTTGTGAATCCAAAACTTACATTTTTCATTATTGTTGTGATTATTTGAAGAGCTAGGATTATCCTTATCAATTTTAATTATCCCTCTCTTGGTCGAAGCACCCTCAATGGTTATGGCATTGTCAATCAGTTTCTCAAAAGAGGGCGAACAATGTAAATTCCAACGATAGCTCATTTCTTGATCTAAGTTGTTGATGAAGATGTCCATTTTTTACTTTTTAGGAATAGGAAATGAATATTTGGAGAACAATCTTCTCCATCTCTGAAGAAAAGTAATGAAAGGTTCACCAATTTTTTGCTTAGCTTTGTAGAGATCTAGCATAGTGATTTGTTGTTGAATGTTGTAGGAATATTGTGATATGAACTGGTTGATAAATTCCTCAAACTTCCTAATAGGAGGTGTGATTTTTGATAGTCGTTCCATAGATTGGCCTCCAAGACTCCAAGGAAACAAAATAATTAAGTGTCCTCATGAGAAAATTCTAGTCATGTTTCAGAAATCCCTGATATGATCGAGTGGATCTGATTTCCCATTATAACAATCAAAATTTGGAATCTCACAATGCTTGGGATAGGGAACCATGTTGAGATGTCAGTCAAAAGGATAAGGATAGATGTCATCAAGAGCATACATATTCATTGTGGCTCCCCCTTGTAGATCTTTAATATTTCCTTGAAGTGCCTTAATTTGTTGAGATAAAGCACTAAGATTAGACAGGGGTGTTTCTTCAAGATAGCTCTTTAAGTTCTCGGTATCAAAATCATGAGGCAACTTGGCTCCTTTGTTATCCAAATATAGGAAATATTCTCTTTATTGCACTCTAAAATATTTTCTAAGGCTTTATGAAATTTGGCATCTTGCTTGGCCTCTCTAAGGTGACATTCATCCTCTCATTCATCATCACTATCTAGAGGAGTTTTTCTCATGTCCCTGTATTTTTTGAAAGGGAATGGATTTTGTTCTCTTTTATCCATGTTGTTGAAAAGGGGATTACAACTCACACTATAAAGGGGATTACTACTCTCACCTTCTTCTTGAGTTCTTCGAGTATGATCTTCTTATTGAATGTCTTCTTTCAACTTATTGTATTGAGATCTTGTAGAAATAGGCATATTATTTTGAAATGTTCTTCTAGACTTAGATCACAGTTTGATAAGTGCAAAAATGATGATGTCTTGATCCGATAGGATGAAAATCCTATGATATGATCAAAGATGCTCCTAACTCTTGATTATGGATTCCAATGATGAAGGATATCATAATCTTGTTGGGGAAGTTGAATCAATAATCAGAAACTTGTTTGAAAGATGCACTTTTAAGACTTGATCCTTTTAAAAAAAAAGGGTAAGTATGTAAAGTATCCTAGTTTGTTTTCAAGATTAGTGAATGATTTGGTTGGGATGATTGGGATATTCAATTGAAGGTTGTGGTAAATAATTGAAGTTGATAGGTCGATTGTGATTGTGTCATTGTGATAGAGCTCTTCTCTAAAAATAGGCTCATGAATATAAAGGCTCTACAACGTACTCATCGGTAAATCCCCTAGCAAAATCTTGGTACCTATGGAGAAACTCATGGTAATGGAGCAAGACATTTCGACTTTTATACAAGAACTTTCTACATTGAAAGGTTTTCTTGTAACCCAAATTTTTCTTGGGTTTCTTGATTTGATTGATAATGTATTTCTTAGAAAACTTGGTTGATTTCCAATCTCTAAGCATAGGAGAAATGTCAGGGTGCTACTGGACCGAGGATGTTACAAACTCAAATCTGTCAAAAATGAAAATTCTAGAAAGTGATAGATGTGCTACTCTATGTCCTATATGCGCTATAGGAATAGGCACATGTGCTAGAGAAATAGTCAAATACACTAAAATAGACCTCAGATGCACTACAATATGTCTTAGATGTGCTAAAACAGTTTTCTAAGGCAAATTTTTGAAAAGTTTTGAACAGTTTTAGCTAAATTTTTGCATGTTCATTTTGGATGATCTTTTATCTGAATTAATGTGATTGAAAACATAAAAAATAATTAGAAAATCGTAGTTTTAAGCCCTAGTCTAAACAATGAGTGTATGTTCAAAAAAAATTCACAGGTTTTTGCACAGAACAGACAATTCAGGTAGACTCACTCTTAGTGCTCAAGTAGGTCATCATAATAATCAACAACCCACATCTTAGAACTATGTCAACTCACACAACCGTGTCACCCCCGAAGGGGTACCAGTGTTTTTTTATTTTCTAGGTGTGTACTCAGAGTGATGGAAGTGGATACCAGATCCCCTATGGAAATGGTCTATGGCTATTCTATGGTGAGTATCTTGGGGGAAGATTCTTCCCTCCCCTTGTACTATGATTATTAGGATGTTTGGAAACTGACATGGTTGGCTAATATATTACGTTCTTAGTAAGGGTTTCCATTCAGTTCGGCAAATGATAAACTCCCTCAGGAGACCTCCCAACCTTTAGAACAAAGGCTTTGGGGATGGTTATCTTGCACACTACTATCAAATTGCGTACTTTCCCCAAATTCGATTTTGATTATAGTGGGTTGGAAAACTTGGCTTTAGTTGTTCCCACTTAGGTTGTTCCTCTTGGGTGAGTACTTTTTCCCATAAGAGCAAGCCCTCTAAAGGATTTAAGAAAGCATGTAAAATTGCATGAATTAAAAAGGTAGTTCTAGTATTCTGATCACCCAACTAAGGAGAGAGCATAGACCTATTGCCACAGACAAAGAAAACAATGTTCTTTTTAGAGCCCAAATCACAATGATCTAAACTATGTGAAGATAATTTCTTCACGAAAAAAAGTTTTTCATTTTAACCACAAAAATGATCATGTGGTGATTATCCTATATTGCTTCATTTTAATCCATGTCTATCCTAGGGTTGCTTCTTTTTAAAACCAGATGTGACTATCCTAGATTGGCTTTTTTTAAGCCATAAAAGGTCCTATCTGTGAGAGGCGTCAAGCTCAGAACCTTGTTTAGTTACAACTTATATGTGCTAAAATATTATACCTATGCACTAAAACAACCAGTCAATGCACTCAAATAGACATCAAAAGTGCTTCAGAAAACCTTAAATGCGCTAAAAGAAAGCCTAAATACTCCAATCTAAAAATGCATTTTTTTAACATAATTTTAATGACTTCAGCTAAATGTATGTGCCATTCTCTTCCCTATATGTGCTAAAGTAATCTCTGGATGAGCTGAAACAGTACCTGTATGCACTGAAACACCTGTAGAAGCATTGAAACAGTCTGCAAATGCGCTAATTTTTTTTTTGTATGCGCTGAAATATTTTAGGGATGCGCTAAAGCATAAATTCTTCCAAAAAGCTAAACTTTAGAATGTGAAATCATGTTAGAAACCTGCAAGTAGATGTTAAAAATGGGGCAAGGCCCCATGGTGGGCACCAAAAATGTGTCGTTAATTAAATGTGCAAGTAAAAAAAAACAAATTAAAGAAGATCAAACACACCAATAGAACATTATATCAAAACATAAAATGAAATAAAAGAAGTGCAAACTCAGTTTTTCTGCCCTTGATGTCATCCTATCATCCTCTATCTCTAGTAATTTTGTCGATTCTAGCTATTGCTCTCAGATTTTTGTCGGGCTCAACAAACAGCCCTCTGAGATAATGAGATTGTAGATGATGAATGCATGTTGTGCTAAGATATGATTATGCTAATTAAATGATGTGTGATTGTAGATTGCTATGATTAATTGATAAAGAGACTACGATTACCAATGCTCTTAATGATGATAATAAATGCTAACTGAATGCAACTATTCTCTAATTGTTTATCACCTAATTGAACAAATGCTTGGATATGCAGGAATATTTATAGATCTTTCAAAGGATTGTGATTAGCTAATGCAATCAACGGCTGTGATAATCCTAGCAGATCAAACGGTCGAAGATGGAGAAGACTAGAGAGAAAAATACAAGAAAAATAGAAAGCAAGATTTGTTTCCTCTTTCATGGAATAGATAAGATAAGATGATAAAAATCATCTTTTTAGAGGATTTTGGAAAGATTTAAGAAGATAAATATTGAATTATAAATTCAATTATTTCTTTATGGGTGACATGGAGATTTTTCTCAATTAAATAATCATTTAATTAAGATTTGAAGAATAATAAAATATCTCATAATTAGATAATTTATTTAATTATGATTTGAAAATATATGAAGGAAATTAATTAAATAAAAATATTAATTATTTTTTTAGGAAATGACATGTAGATGAAATTAATTAAATAAAATATTTAATTAATTAGAAGAAAGATTTGAATAGGAGAAAGGAAATATTTAAATTTAATTAAATCAAAAGACTTAATTAAATTCCAAAGGTGATAATTAATTAAAATAAATAAAGATTATTTATTTAATTAAGGTTGAAGAATAAAGTGAATGAACAATATAATTAAATTAATTAAATTTAATCATATGTAGAGGAATTTAGAGAAATTGATTAAATAATAAATATTTAATTAAATGCCAAGATTAATTAGACATGACCAATTTTATGCATATACACCTACAAACCTTCAAAATGGTGGTCATGAACAAGAAATAGACGCATGACCTTCTGGAAGATAAGTTGGCTCATCTCAGGTTGGTAATGATTTGCGATAAATGGAATTACAAACTTGAAAATGACATGCAAAATGAATTTGTCAAGGTAATGCATAGCCTGTGACCGTACTAGGAGAAGAGGTGAAACCCGCTAAAAGATCTAGATGATCTACTGGTTAATTTGATCCACATTCCTATAGAAGATAGTAAGAAGCCATGACATAAGTTCTACTTCCCTACAACGGTGTATCATGAGAAGTGAAAAATAGGAACCGAACTTTAGAACAAGTTGTTAAAGATAGAAGGTTGGAGTGAAGATAAAATTAAATATTTTTGGGTACACCACGAAGAGGCCAATAAACACAAGGCCGCTTATGGAAGTGTGGTGTTGGATGAGGATTTTGAAAGATTGTGGAATGAGGATCACACGGATTCCAACGTGAGTGCTGACAAGGATGATGATTTTGATGAGGAATCTAAAGTATCATCAGCCTTCACTCAACAAAAGAAAAAGGGAATGAACGAACCTATCTAGTTTGTTTCAAATGTGTGGCTGAATCTATCAAGAGCTTCATGAACACTCACCTGGGTTGCCACAAGGATAAAAACAACCTAGAAATAGTCAAAAATTGTAGTAGTGGAGGACACCCCACCCGCTAAATGGAAATGCACAAAAGCAGCTGCTAGAGAGAGTTCGCAAGCACCCATAGCAAGCCAGGAGGCCATGGCAAGCCAAGAGCCACAATCATCTAGTCTACAAGTAATGTTTTCTCCTTTTTCTCTAACTTCATAATCTTGAGTGGCCCCTATTATCTCTGTGACACTCATCACTATAAGTCTCAGCCCTACCTTCTCTATCTCTACCACAATGGTTATAGGAAATTTCTCCTAGTTCTCTCATATGAGGCCATTTCTCTTAATGCCTCTATAGACCCTGACACCTTCCACTACTTCCCAATCTGCTCTTGCCTCTCTTTCCTCAAGCGCAACCACTATTGACACCCCTCCTACTACTATATCAAGCACAACTCGGTTCACCCAACAATTGGAGTTCTCCATGAGCCCACAATTGCCGCAACAACCGATGAGTTCTCCTGCTGGTTCATAGATTGAACTTTGGAAAATTCCCAAGTTCTCCCCATGGACTCTCGATCTCCCTAAGAGGAAAATGACCTAGGCCACCACCTTTACATTCCATTTCACCATGCCTCCTAGTGCACCTTTTGTAGGTGGGCTAGTTTAGTCGTCATCCTAATTTATGGCACAAGGTGATGATACAAAGGAAGTGCGGGCCCTTATGATCCAAAAATGAAAGGCGAAGGATGATAAAAAGGCAAAAAAATTGAAGGTGTATACTATTTACAATGAAGCACAAGAAACAATAAACTTCAACACCATGTACCTGAACATTGTCAAACCACAAGGAGAGATTTTGTTGGATGATTACAACATTTATGCTATGGGACTTGATGTGAGAGCAGCCCAACCACAAGACAAGGTTGAACAAATGGAAGAAACGTAGTAGGTGGTGACCACAGAATTCCTCAATTTTGTTCACCAACTAAAAAAGAAAGAAGAGGAGCTAAAGCTTATGAATGATAGGATTGAGTTTCTGCAAGCAAAGGAAAAGGTGATGGAGGCAGATATTGCACGCTTATCACAAAAAGTGCAAGTAACAGAGGTAGAGCATAATAGACTCTAGGAGGAACTTGTGAAGTTCCAATCTGTTACAGAAAAGGAACCAAGACTATCAAAACCTATTAAGTTTGGTGAAGTAGGCAATGCAACAAAAGGATAAAGAGTTTAAACAATAGTGTGCTCAATTCGAGCAAAAGATGCAAGAGGAGGATGCTGACTTTGAGGCCCAAAAGGCCAAATTTGAAAAGGAGCTTCAAGAGATGAAGCTTTCTCTTGAATCAAAGTCAATAAATAGGAGAAAGGATGAAGAAAACTAGTCCAAAGAGATGAGGAACGTCGAGGGAAAACTTCATCTACAAATAGTAGAATTGACAGAGGATGTCAGCTTGAAGGATGTGGATATTGTCCTTCTAAGGAGTGCTCCCCAGGCCCCTGTTACTCAGTCGGACCCCATCCCAGTAGGTCAATAGCTATATATTTAATAGTGGGAAAAGGTAAAGGCCTTCTACCTAACACTACAGCCAATGTTTTGATTCATGTCGGTGGCAACAAAATTGAGTAGGGAGGTTCATGTAAAAATTGAGCAGTTCTCGTAGTTCATTATAGAAAGGGTTCCTAAGGAAATTTTTTTGTTAAGTAAGCTATACGTGGTCTCTGATGAAAACTTAGCAAAGGAAAGGATTGAGGATCAAACTGTTGCTACCAAGATGGTGAATAAATTCATCCACTACCTCTTGGCCATCATTTGTACCAATGCCTACAAGGCTACTTTGAACCACACTATTCATAGCATATGGGAAAATTTCTCTTAGCTAACTAAGATGGGCATGCCATCCTTGTTTCTTGAAGATGAGTTAGTCACCATAGCTGAGAAGATTGCAGAAAAAATCTAAGAGAAAGAGTAGGACCCAACAACTTTCTAGAGTTTTAGCTAGCCTCATACTGCAATAGATATTGAGGACGTCATTCATCTGATAGAATGACTTCTTTCCTAATGTGATTTTGGGGCCGGTTTACCTATGGTGTTTCCTTATAAATAAATGCTCAAAATAAGTGGAGAGGAAGATAATCTGTGTGACGTATTGAGACCATCTGAGGCTGACTGACTGCCTCTATAGGTAGCTCTTTCTAAACTTTGACTCTATCACCCTATGGATGGGGCTCTAGTCTGCAAGCTAGAGAAAATTTTGGGTTCCTCATTCCATAGGTGAAACGCCCCTGATAGTCGCCAAAAGCTATGAATGTAAAATTCTTCAAGCCCCCTTCAAATATTTTTTTGTTGTGTTTTGCTAAGTTCTAGCCCCTGCCTCGTATCTTCAAGCTTGCTACCCTTAGCCTTTCATCATCCTTATTTTTACTATACTCTATCAATTGCTTCCACATGTCCTCCCACTTCTCCTCATAGAAAAGGATTCCTTTGCTCTTCTACTAGCTCTTGCTATGCTTCCATGTGTCTACACCATGGCCTATTTATTGTTGCTTCCCTTCACTTTCTTATTAGGCCCCATCCATGTGCCACGTAGCTTCCATTTGCATAAACTCTTGGCAGACCCCACAAATGGTGATGATGGTAAAAATTATTGCTACATGTCATCCCAGCACAAGATTTCAAAAAAGGGAGGGGAGAATGAACCACAAGCTGTGAATTGCCACCACGCATCCTTCTGATAGGTATTCTACCAAGAAGAAGGATGAAGCAAGCAACGATGCAAATAATGTCACATGTTCTAATGGCCCTTGCTGGGAAGTGACACTTGTCAACACATGATGTTTCTAGACCATTGCCATCATTTAAGGGGGATGCATCTAGTTGGGAAGTGTCTACATGCCATGGCTCAAATATTTTCCATTACAATGGCTGAGGGGAATCATTGCTAGAGCCATCATTGCCTAAGATACTAAATATTTTTTGTTACAAGCTCACTAGGCAGTGGATTGTTAGCTATAAATATTGATTCTCACTTCAGAAAATGAGCTCGAAAGATGCAAAAAAATTAGAGAGAGACACTAGGCCTTTAGTACTTTTCTTATGTTATTTGATAAGAAATTAATACTATGCCATTATTATCTGGATTGTTCATTTACAACAACTTTTATCATTTTAAACACAAATTGTTGATTTAGATCATGTCTTTGACTCCTCTTTTTAGTGAATGCATGTGATAATCATTTTGTGTCATTAATGAATTGTTCAGATCTTTATCTCTGACTTTTGTGATTCTGGAACACAACAAATCATTGACTGGGCCTTTGAATCTAATCCTAAAGGATAGATTTTTCGTTCCTCTATCCACATCTCCTCGCATCACCTTAGTTAGATTTTCATTTTATATATTTCGTTCCTTTTCCCATTCAAAACCCTAATTAGAAAAGAAGTCAACTTCTTTAAAAATTCTAAGTTCACTTAGTTTAGCACAAATTGGTCCCCCCATTAACCGAGTTTCCAATAAAGGGTTGTTAGCTTGCCAATTTTTGGAATCAACACTTAGTTCACAATAAACATTTTGGTTAACTTGACATGTTTGAAACCTTCTCTACATTTTATGTTAGTTTTTGATTAGTTGGTTAATTTATTATAAATTTCCATTGCATAGTTATTAATCTTATATGTTGGTCTAAAAGTAAAAATCAATTAAAATAGAAGATGTAAAATAGAAACCAAGTCTTCTTTATTCCAACATACAATTAAAATATCCATCTTGGAATCACCTTATTTTCATTCCTAAAATACCTTTTAAATATGTTCAATTATTTTCTTACATCATTGATATATTTTTATTTCTACAACTTTTGTAGCCCTTCTTCAAATGATGATAATGATCATGCTTGTACCTATCCCAAGATTTGTCCTACTCATGATGATATTTTGGCACAAAAGGATACAATCATTATACTTTTTTAATATCACTTTACCTCCACTTGATTAAAATTCCCTTCCTTCTAGAAATATGTTATGTATAGATACAAATATAAATTCACTTTGGATCTCCCGATGGTAGATAAGTTAAAATACAAATTACTTTTTTGACGTTCGTCAACCAAAATCTAATCCTACTTGAGGTTTACTAAACCCACCTTGAAATTTTGGTCACATTCTTAGCTTTATAAATCAACTTACTCAAAAAAATGATCTTGATAAAAATGTGTCACAACAACCTCATTATCATGTATTACCTCATAAGTATATTACTTGAAATAAAAAGACAACAGTAAAAGAAAGTGTAATAACAAAAAAAGTATCATTTTCCTTGCTTTCTTGATGATAGACATTAAAGCTGAATTAATGTTGTCTTGGAGTGGTGTTGTAATTTCTTGTATAGATTCACACTATTCTAGGACCTTTATTGAACTAAATCATGCCTTAATTTTTCCTTCGCAAAGGTGTTGTAAAGTGTTGTAACACACTTTCACACTTTCTAGGACCTATTTTCTTAATTAAGCCTAATAGGCCCCTTTATAAATAAAAATGTACATAATTTGTACCTTGTTTAGGTGTTGTAAAGTGTTTTAAAGAAATTTCACACTTATATAGGTGGTATTAATTCATTGTGGTTAATTGGAGTTATTAACCCCCTTTTTAGGCCTTAATTTTGGCACCTCTTGAGGATCTTTCTCGACAATCATAAATTAAATATTAAATTTATTTCATTGGGAAAAAATTGGTCTTGGTAAGTTGAGCCAGGACCCATTCACCCTTAGTGGTGAATGGGTCTTCCCTTAACAGGACCCCACTTTCTTAGTTGATATGGAATGGGTTTTTAGCCTTCTTTCAACTCCCTAAAGCTCAATCCTAGAAACTTATCCAATACCCATTTGCCTTTGGTGGTGAATGGGTCCTCCATTAATGAGACCCTAATTTTTGAATTGCATTCTGGTGGGAATTTAATTATCTTCCTTTCCATATTTGGTGTTAGCCTTAGTTCTTTGAATTTTAGGGCTAATCTCTTAATTTAGTATAAATAAGGGGTTTATTCACTTTGTTTCTCTTAACACAATCTAGCAAGTTTATCAAGCATTCAAGCATTCAAGTGATCATGCATTAGAGCATTCATAAGGCATTCATAAGGAATTCTCAAGGCATTTCATGACAGATTTCAAGTGATTATTGCAACAATTCAAGGTCTTATCATCATGTCAAGGGTTCAATGTATTCATGTGTGTTGAGCTAAGAAGTTAATGTTGCATTGAGGATCTATTTACAAGCATCATCCCACATCCAAGATCTACATTCTTCATGGCCACTCCATTATTTTTTGCATATTTGATTCACAAGACATAATCCATGGTGATATCATTTACACTATTGCACTTTCATGCTTCATTTCCTTCATTTCATTATTGGGTTTAATTACCTACAAGGGATTTGACTAAGGAAATCCCCCATTCACTAAAAAAAAAAGTTTTTCTTCCCCTTGAGTGTGTTATTGTAGATTTACAAGTTGAAGATCAAATTGAGCAAGCTTTGGAGCCTAGTTGTCAAAGTTGCAAAGTTACAAAAGTTATCATTTAAAGTGTAAGATCATGGAAATATCTCTATAGAATTAACTACATAATTCTAAAAATTGATAATAGAGATTTGAAGAGTGTAGACATCAAGGTACAAGATCCTAAAATCAATTTTCCAAAACCCTAAAAGAACCCATTTTCCATTGAAGGTGAATGCATCTTCCATATATCAAAAACAACTTTCCGGATACACAACTTTTTATGCTCTTAAAACATTCTGAATAGTTGATATAATAGTTCTAGGTTGTATTTTCAGTTGTTATTAGCATCATATTTTGCATTATTTTGAGGTGTTTAGGGCCTTGAAAAATAAGTGATCCATTTCTTTTTCACACATTAGGGTGGATCCAATTTTCACCCTATACATTATTTGGTGAAGCTTGCATTTTCAACATTGCAATATTCTAATTTTGGAGTCGCTTATTGCATATTAAGTTAAAATATTGCATTCATTGCATTTAGATTTGCATTCGATTAGGATTTCTCCTTTTGCATTGAAATATTGCATATCATATAGGGTTTAGATTTGCATTTTTTTACACTTCAAAATTCTAAAAATTACAAAAACAAACCAATAATTTTGCATCTAATTTAAATCTCATTCAATTTCATTTGAAAAAAAAAAAAGCATTTCAACCTAGGTCTTGTATTTCATCTTTCTATTGCATTTTTGTATTGAATTTCTAGAAAATCTTAAGATGCATTTTACTGTCTACAAACTAAAAGATACATTTGAGATCTTGAAAATCATTAAAAAATAGTTTAAAAAGACCTCACTAGGATCCATTCACCTTTATTGGTGAATAGGTCCCTGATCATGTCTGATCAGTACCCTTTCACATTCGAAAAGGCATTAAATTTTAGTTTTTAGCTTTTGTTTGGTGCATTTATCTTGTCGTTTCAGTTTCCAAATTTGTTGTTTCACCAATTTCTTTGCATTCAGCTTAAATTGCTTCATTTTAGTGCATTGTTAAAATTTCAAAATTGCATCAAAACATTTCATTTTCAGTTTATTTCATTATTTAATCAGTAAAATGTATTGCTTAGATTCTAAAAATTGCATTTCATTCTAGGATATTGCATTGCCATTCTAGGGTTTGCACACTAGGTTTGTAAAACTTGCATGAGCTTTACAACTTGGTGTCCTATTCACAATACTATTATAAGATGTAGTTCAAGGCTCATGTCATCTAGTGATATCTCACTTATTGTGGATCTTGGGTGCTATAACTCTCTTTCTAATAGTGTTGAACATCAACCCTTCATGGCTCATAGTTTGCATACTTCATTACCCATGACTTCACCTCCTACAACCAATGTCCTTAACATTACCAATACCATCCCTACCATTACCACTTCCACTCAAGCTTTGGGGTCTACTCAAAATCAAGGTGGAATTCCACTTCTATCCTCCACAATAGCAATTCACATTGCTACATGCACTTGTACACAGCCTACAACTACATTCCAACCCACAAAAAAATTCCAACCTACAACAACTTTCTAGCCAACAACAACCTTTCAACCCACAACTACCATTCAACCAACCACAACAGTTATACCTAGTAGCATTGTATACACTTCCATAGGTATTCCCACATGAATCTCTTCCACCTTTGTGCCTTCAAATACAGTAATTATGCAACAATCCAACTCAATCAGCCTACAATTCACTAGCCCTCTACATACATACACTACACCTTATGCCCCTCAACCCTATAACCAAAATAACCCTCTCATTAATTCACTTTTGTAAAACATGACATCCCTTCAACAACAAGTGGTAACATTACAACAGAACAATAATGGTCAACCTTTGGAATATATCAAGTCTTTCCTATTTTCTCTCAACATATTAAGAGGAAAAGTACCACAAGGAATATATGTCCCTCGATTTGAGAAATATGGTGGGAAAGAAGATCCTATAAGCCATGTTTCCACCTTCACAACCTTGTGTAGTTATTTCATCTTTGAGGAAAATTTGTTGGCTGAGTTATTCCCTAGATCCTTGAAAGATACTCCCTTAGAGTGGTTTTCATCTTTACCAAATAATTAAATTGGTTCATTCAATAAACTCATTGATTCCTTTTAGAACCACTTCCATATTCACATGAGTCCCAAGATGACCCTTGCAGATCTAATGACATAAAAGTAAAAGGAGGATTAAAAAGTGATTGATTTCATAGGGAGATATCAAACACTTTATTCACAAGTGAACATTAAGATTCATGATGTTGACCTTCAAAGAAAGTTCATTTCCAACTTACAAGATAACCTCCAAAGAAAAATTGAAATTTTAAGGTTTCCATCCTTCACATAGTTATGTACTACCCTTTCTGACCATCAAAACTCCAGTAGTGGCTATGATGTGAAAAATTCACCTAGTCATCTTGAAAATATCGAGTCCATAACTCAAAACAACTATCAACCATTTAAGAAATAAAATAAGTGATTTTTACAATTGAAGCCTCCTCAGAAAGTCAACAAAACAAGAATCAAGTGGCTGCTATAAAAATAACAACTCCTTTCATAGATAGAGAAAGAGAGTTCACCCCTTTACCTAATACCCTTCACAATATCAGGTTGCAACTTATGGAAAACAACATGCTTACTTTACCTCCTATTAGAGAACATGATCCCACTACACCATTTCCCAAAGGATTTCAAAAAAATACTTATTTTCATTACCATCAAACAAATGCACATAGTACATAATACTGTAAGCATATTAAACATCTTGTGCAAGACCTTATTGATTTTAATCATTTACTAATCAGAGGTGTGAATGATCAAGGAAATAATTCTATAGCTCCTCCTAATCAAAATTTGTAAATCATTACAAATCCCATGCCTAAGCATAATATTTCATTTGTCAAAGCTAGTGAAACAAATACTGATGTGATGAATGTTAACATGAATGATGACAATAGGAATACCATTAAACATCCCATGAATGATGTGATAGCATTTATTGAAGCTAGACCTCATAAGGGATTGAATAAACAACCTCTTGACATTTCTTTCTCAAAAAATGACATACCTAAATGTGAACCCGATGGTCCACTTTACATAGCTGGTTGAATCAATAATTAGCCCACTAATGGAATATTGATTGATCACGTATGTGGAGAGAATGTGATCACAAAATTATTATTATATGTACATGAACTATATCAAGATAAATATGACAATATGAAATCATTGATCAAGACACATAATATATTTTCTTTTCCTATGATAGGCTTGGTAGATCTCCCTTTAAAAGTGGGACCAAAAACATTAATAGTCTCATTCTCCATCATTCCATAATCGAACTGGAATTTCATGTGAATCTAGGCTATCCATGGCTTTGCTCCATGAATGTCATCCCTTCAGTTGTGCATAAATGTCTAAAGTTTCCATTTTGCAATTAAAAATTATCTATGCATCATAGTAGACTCCATCCTGCCTCAACAAAAGGGAATTTTTCATTATATTAATTTTGGCTAGAGCCTATCCAGCCTATCAAACCTCATGAAGATTTCTTTGACAAATCATATAAAAAATTCAAGGCAAATAAAATAGCAGAACTATCCCTTCACAACATGCCTTAACCTACAACCAAACAAACCATCCTTGATGAGACAATGATTGAACCAAAAACACTTTTGACCATACAAGAACAACTCATAGAATGACCACTTGCAATTTTATCCAAGAGAACATGAGATAAGATAAACAATCTCATTGTCCCTCCTAGAGTCAAAAAAGTTTACAAAGTCAAAGAGAGAGTGGTTGAGTAACCTATTATTGTTCCCTCTAGTCCTCCCAAGGAAGAGAAGGAACCTTTGATTGACAAACCGACTCTTACACAAAAAAATTTGACAATAAACTAAAAAGTAATTGAAGTGCTAGAGAGTGTAGACATAGACATTGTGCTATTGCTCATAGATTACAAACAAAAAAATACAATAATAACACAGGAAATCAAAATCCAAACTTACATGAAGCAATGCATGATGACTCTCAACCCTAGTTGCAACATTTAAACAAGAAAATTGTATGGAAATTGTTATCCGACCTCTTTTTTTTATTAACTTAGATGATGAAATTTGAATTACAAAGATTGATGAACAAGTGCATGAGGAATTGAATGCATTTTTTCTACTTCCATTAGCTTAGATGAAAACTATACTAATAAGAACTTGTTAACTCAACCGAGATTAGGAGGTGGATGACCTACTTTAGGTTGACTTGCCTATGCCTTACTAGTTTTGTGTTTTTTCATTATTCTTTGTGATTCCATGTGTGTAATGTGATCCCCTGTGACATTTCATTTTGATGTTCCTCTCTCTTTTTTGTATTATTTGATATGTATCTTCATTCTTCTCTATGTCATAATTATATTTTTCAATTGTCTTGTGTTTTCCTTTTGGGGATGATGCATGGCGTCAAGACATTTATGTCTCTTCCATGTTGACCCAAAATCTTTTTCCTTTTTCTTTTTCATTTTTCTTGCATTTTCCTTTTGGGGATGATGCAAGGCATCGAGACATTTATGTCTCTTCCATGTTGACCCAAAATCTTTTTCCATTTTATTTTTCATTTGTTTTGTGTTTTCCTTTTGGGGATGACCCAAGGCATCGAGACATTTATGTCTCTTCCATGTTGACCCAAAATATTTTTCCTTTCTCTTTTTAATTTGTCTTGTGTTCTCCTTTTGGGGACAATGCAAGGTGTCAAGACATTCATGTTTCTTCCATGTTGACCCAAAAGCTTTTCCTTTGTTTTCACTCTCCTTGCGTCATTCTTCTAGATATCTGATTATTTGGGAAATGATAATAGTTTTGATGGAATATGTTGTCACTAATGTCAAAAGGGGATCAGAGGAGAAGTGTGTGGGTCTTGTGCAGAAGCATATAATGTTGTCATTAACATTAAAAGTGCAAATTATGCAAGGGAGATTGTTGACATGATGACAAGAGATGAAATGGAGTTTGTCATGTAAGTGAAGATGTTGACATACTGATAGATTAGTTTTGTGCCCAAGATGTTATGGAGATGTAGTGGATCTAGCTCTGGAAGTATGTGGTTTGGTTGTTGGTGTAGAAGAGCAAGTTGCTTAATATGTTGTTTAGTTGACAAAATGTGTCATCTCTATGCAATAGTTGCTTCTAGGTATTTGATGGTAAATGAGGTACTCGATTCGACTTGGGTTTCTCAAGATCTTTCTAGAAAGGTATTGTGCAGGAAAAGAAAGTGAAGGATGTGCCAAGAAATGTATTATTTCTTCTCTCAGGTGTTAGGGTTTATCAGTTAAACCCTAAGGATACTTGCATTCACGGTGTTCAAAATAAATTTCTATTTTTTTGTTGACCTAGTATCAGTGGTTGTTAGTTGCATTAGTTGCAACTTATGTCTATCACTCCATAGGGGTGATCAACCCTTCCACCTAGTGCTTCAAGGTTATACATCTCCAGCATGTCAGTGAAAGAATGGGCTATGTCTCTCTGATAGAGCGATGGAAGCACTATGGAGATTTATTGATGAAACAATACAATGTTGGGAAGATTTTCATCCATTTCTCTTTGATAGATAGATAGCTATCTTATCAGAAAGACATTGATGAATTAGCAGGAGTCTGGGAGAAGTCTCCTCGATGGAGTGATAAGGAGTAAGGAGAGCTTTATTATCATGATAGTGCATGATTGATTGAGAATGTGGGATCTATCTTTGATGTGGTGATGTAGATAGTAGATTAAGATTTCATTGGAATGACAAGTGCTTATCGATGGGAATCATGTTGGTGTCTCTTCGACAGCCCAATATCTATATGTCATCATGTCACATATTTTTATAACTTAGTAACCTCTAACTAGAGGTTCTAAAGTTCAAATTTTAAGTGAATTAGAAATGGAGAGATAAGGAGTGTAGAATGTTATCGATGAGACTGGATAACATCGGTGAGACCTTTGTCGATGTCTCTCTGACTTGACAATGTGAATGTTGTGCTCAAGTGGGACCCAGTAAAAATGATGTGGGTGACAAAGATGATGAAGTAGATGTATGGTATGACAAGATTGGATGAACCATAATCCACATCCTCATTGTGGATTAGAATGAACTGATATGGCTATGAGGTGGATAGATGACAACATTAAATGTCTTTATCAGTGTGACTAAAGGTCATCAGTAGGACTTTGAAGGATGTTTCCCTAACAAATAGATGACTCTTTTATTAGTGAGACATTGGTGTATTTCTAGGACTTTGAAGAAAGTATCTTTGATAGGGCAATTGGAGTATGATGTCGACTGTGGTACACAACATGGTATGGTGAAAAGAGAGTTGGTATGAGGCATGGTAATGTACAGTTAGAGAGTGAATGCCAATATGACACATGGAAAAGAGTGATATTGGATGGTGACATGTGGTGACATGATGGTGTGGGGACAACTTGGTTGTAGAAGCAAATGGTATCAGTGTGACAATAGTATATCAATTAGAATTGATTGAATGTCTCTTCAATAGCCCGATGGTTATCTCATTGATGTGACTCTAGCAGGACATTGAAGCATGTCTCCTTGACATAGTGATGAATTAAGATTACTAAGTAGGACTTGATAAGAAGGTGATGGTGTTGGATGGTGATGTATGCTGACAAATGGTGACCAACGATTGCTCGATAGGAAATTCACATCCTTGTTGTGAATTATGTGGCATATAGGTTTGTGTTTCTTCCCATGTACATGAAGGTGATTCATATCAAAGAGAAAGGTGAACTTTGATTGGACTTTAGCAAATGTCTCTTCAAAAAAGAACTACATGACCTTAAGGGAATACTGTACGATTGAAAGTGGTGATTTGATCGACTGCTTATCCAACAATCAGCATTTAAAAGTAATGAGATGAATAGAGGATCTTGGTTAGAACGCTTATGAAAAAGATAGGGGTCTCACAAACTGGTCGAGATAGCTTTGAAAAGGATGAAAGAGATAAGAAGGGTAAATCAGCTGAACAATCGGCTCCTCCCAAACAAAAGAAGGTACTAATCCAAAGAAGGAAAAGCTCAAGGAAAGAAGAAGTAGCCTCATCTTCTAAGAAACCTTCTCATAAGCTAACACCTCATGTTCCTATTCCTAAAATAAAGGAACATATTTTAGAAAGTAAAGAAGAACATTTAAAAGATTGGCTTGAGGAATTAGGAATAGAAGAACAAACATAAATATGTATGCATGATCTATTTGTAATCTGAAAGTATGGAATTAATAATAATATTTCCTTTAGTTTCATTGATCTGCATCCAATCTTTGGTATTCCTTAAATTGGTATCAAAGCCTTGGTATGATATGTGATAATGTGTGATATTGAGCAACAAGTTCATGATACTTGTTCATCTGGGTTTGGAACATTTGTCAGAGTAGTTTGTGTATTCATTGTTATTGTTTTGGATTTGATGTGGGCATTTGAGAAACTATTGTTTCACTAGCTCTTTATAGTCATTCCTTGAAGATTCAAATCTGAATGTAGTTGTGATCATGAGTAGCTGTGGACCTGCAGTAAGACCGTACAACCCATGGTGAAGCCAAAGGATAGGCTATTGAAGGGTGAGCAATAAGTCAGAAAATGTAGCAAAAAAAGGATCTATAATTCCAAGTAAGTTTTGATCTCTTCATCATGCCTAGTCAAAGATCTATGAATGCAAGTAGCTCTCTCTCTTCTATCATCCATAATCATTTCGAGGACAAAGAAGAGTATGTGGATGAAAATGACAATTTTAAATTCCCTGATGTAAAAATTTCTGATTTATATCCTAAAAAAGGCATCAAGGCTAAAATGATGAACTCTATGCGTCAATCTAAGATAAATCTTAGAGTGTCTGGTGTAGGCATTTTCCCTGTGTATCTTCCTTTCTTATTACCCGATGATACCAAAAGATGGAAATAAAAAGGTTTCATTCATGTAAATTTCTCTTTAGTAGAGATTATCTTACATCCTCACTTCAACTGTGACATTGGTGCTTAATACTTTGCTAGTTTAAGTATTCAACTAGTTATTGGGATCAAATAGAGATTATTGGTAGAGATTATCTTTAGTAGAATTTGGGATCAATCAGTTATTGGTTATTTTAGAGGTCTCCTCACCAAAGCATCTGATGAAAGTAAAGGAGGTGATGCTAGGATGTTAGTCTAACCAAATTTTACTATTAGCCTTGAATACAAATATGTGCAATCAGCCTTTTGTTTTCTTTTACAAGACAAAGGCGTCATCCTACAACCTGATTCAGTATATGCCACAATTGGTGGTAGATGTATATATAGACTATTAAATATTGTGTTTCCTCCCTCTCTATTTTGAGTAGGAGTAAGTTATCCAGAAGCCAACTCAAATGTGGAGGAATTTGGAATACATATAGGTACAACTGGGGTTGATATTGGTTTCCCTGTAATTGAAAAACTCATTAACCAATCTTAGCCTCGCTTCTAGGAGCTACCGATTCCTTCTAGGAGTCTTCTTTCTGAGAAACCCCACATGCAAAGCCATAGGATAGCTAGTATAGACTTAAAATCTCTTCCCGATGAAACTATATTTGAGCAGCCTGAAGCCTCAACTAGTGGTCGACCTATTTTATCCACAAGATATTACTCCCTGTCAAGCAATTTTCCTAGTACATCCAACAAGCCATTTATTGATTATGATCCTAAAGAATCATTAGGATCATCCAATAATTTCCCCATGTATAAGAAACCCTCTGTAAATCCCTATCCAACAAGAGCTGCTTTGGCCACATTGTCTGATTTAAGTAGTAACCCTAAACTTATGGATTGATTGGCCCGACAAGTTAGCCAACGCCTTGCCTTGACCCCCAAAGAAGATGAAAAGACTGATCATAAGGGAAAAGGGATAAAACTCACAAATATGGGTGAAAAGGGATGTATTATTAGTGAAATAATTCCTAAAGGAAATCTCCCATGAGCTGGATCTAAAAAGAAAATGATTTACAAAATGCAGATGAATGATCAGGAGCAAGACATAATTGTCTATAAGTGTGGTAGATGGCTGACTCCTGAGACATTCACTGTCATCAACCCTGATAAAAGGTTTTGGGGAAGATATGAGGTGAGACTTCATACAGATCTAGGTAGGAAGCAAAATAATTCATAAGCCCAGAGGAATTGGATGTCTTAATGGATGATCTCAGCTTAGGAGAATATAGATGACATGGCCATTGATGTTAGATTTTGTGGTGATTTGTGTTTAGAAGCTGTAAATAAATTAGATAATCTTTCATCTGATGAATAAAAAATATATACTTTTTCCCTCAATTATGAACATTACATTTCTACTTTGTGAAATGATATAGCTAGTGTTACCTATGATGTAAAGGAGGTCCACAAAAGTGTTAAAACTGTTATTTCTAGCTAGCAACACTAGGATAGCTATCTCACTCACATTTATGATGACTAACAAAACTTTGAGACTGCTAGGAAAGTAAATGAGCTTGAAAATAAAACTCTCTTTGATTTTGTTACAAAGAAATTAGAAAAGGTCAGAATGCTTATGAAAAAGATAAGGGTCTCACAAACTAGTTTAGATAGCTCTGAAGAAGATGACAGAGATAAGAAGGGTAAATCAGTTGAACAACTGGCTCCTCCCAAACAAAAGAAGGTACTAATCCAAAGAAGGAATATCTCAAGGAAAGAAGAAGTAGCCTCATCTTCTAAGAAACATTTTCATAAGCCAACACCTCATGTTCCTATGCCTAAAATAAAGGAACATAGTTTAGCAAATAAAGAAGAACATTTAAAAGACTGGCTTGAGGAATTGGGAATCGAAGAAGAATAGACAAAACCAATATATATGGATGAGCCTAGTTTTGCTAACAAAAAATCTAAAGATGAAACCTTTGATGTAAATACTTTAGTTCTTTTTTATAGTTCTAGTGAGCCTTAAACTTCTATAGATAATGATTTTGAAGAGATAAATTTATATTTTTCTGGGTATAAGAAAATTGAAGAAAAAGAACCTTGGGAATCACTAAAGAAGCTCACCATGGACATAGAAATGCAAGAAATGGTTACTAAGAACCTTAAACTGAAAAAAAATGAGATCATATGCTTCTAGTGGTTATATTTTGAATATTGACAAATTAGTGAATCCCTATGATGCTATCTATACATGGACAAATACTCTTGAAAATATGTTTGAAAGAAGTGGTTCATGGACAAAGCAGGCTAAGGTTGTGTATATTGCAAGATTGATGTCTGGAAAACTAAGAAACTAGTGGAATAATTTTCTAGACCAAGGAAAAGGTCCACGAGTAACCCAAGAGCAATCCTCCTATCCTTTATTGGTAGACCAAAAAAAATTGGGTAAAGATGATATTTTTCAATCAAGATTTGCTGAATTTAAATGGTTACTCACTAATTTGTTCTGTGATGATATTTCTAACCAAGCTCTTGAAGCAAATAAGATATTGTAATCAATGAAATTGAAGAATTTGGAAAAAAATGATGAGTACATAATTGTATGTTTGAGTCATACATGGTTGTGGAAGACAAGATGCATGACCTAAAAACTAAATAGTACTATCTTAATTCACTTCCTTGTGGATTAGGAGCTTGGGTACAAGATTATATTATTAGGAAAGAACACAAACAACTTGGTGATGTTAGTTTTTCAACTATCAAAAGATTGATTAGGTATAAGTTGGAAAATCAATGTTTGTTAGGAGCCTTGCAACTCAACAAGGAGGAAAATAATTACACTTGTAATCTCAAATAATTTTGTGATCTTCCTCCCATAAATCAATTAAAAGAATTCCAACAATTAAGAAAATTCAAGAAAGGAGGTTGTGGAAAGAAATGTAGATGCAAGAAGTGTTCTTCTAGAGCCAAATATCATGAAGGAGAATACACCTTCTGATGCAGTAAGCATGGAAAGTATGACAATAAGAAAAGGTATAAGGTAGTCCCTTACAAGAGAAGAAAGTTCTCCAGACAAGCACCACCATAATTGTTAAAGAAAAGAGATAGGAAGGTCCCTAAAGGAATAAAATGCCTTATTTGCAAAGAACCTCACTATGCTACAAATTGTCCCAAAAAGCTCAATCCTAGAACTAAAATATATTCTATGTTTGAGTATGAAAATATAGGATGGGAGATTGTTGATAGTAGAAATGTTTCTGATAATTTGGAAAATTTGTATGAATTAGTTGAGATTGTTCCTGACTCAAGTTTTATGATGAAATTTAAGGATCTAAAGGACTAAAATAGGAAAATACAAAGACATTCTAGTTTTGAATCAGATAGCTCTACTTTTTATCTTGATGAATATTTTCTTACTACACTTCTCAAGGATACCCTAAAGGATATTCAAGTAAAATTACAAATTGAGAAATTGAAAGATCCTTATAAAATGGAAGGAACAAAGGAAGAAAGAAATAAAATTGTTCATCAGCATTTGATTTTCCTTAAACAATTAGAGTCAAATAAGGTAGAAATTGAAAAACAACTTAAATTGCAAAGAAAGCCTATTAAAGGATTTGGCAAAGAGGTTGACCATGGATACAAAATTCCTCCATGGAAAAAAGAAAAACCTTCTTCCTCCAAGTCTTCTTCCAAACATAAAACATCAGATATTTATATTGATGTTATTACAATTTTCAAAAAGCTTGACCTCTTAATGAATGATGTAGCAGATCTCTGAAGAATGCTAAAAAATCAGCATAAAGAAATTAGAAATCTTTCTGCCACAATGGGAGAAATTAAAGATTTATAGTTTAAAGCATAACAGCAACAATCAAACTCTAGGAAAATCCCTTCCCAAGAAGAACAAGCAGAACAAAGTAGTAGTGGCAATAGCATAGTGCAAAAGACTCGATACAAATCTTGCTCACTATTACTAGCTAATAATGGGAATTATATCAAATTAATTTTTTGTTTTCTAGGATATAAGAAGATCCCCATGGATGCATTTGTGGATACAGGATCTTCCAGATCCTTGGTAAAAACTAATACTACTCCTCCTGAATTTTGGAAGCCTCGACTTGACCTACCACATAGTTATGCAATCAATGAAGAAAGAATCCATATGGGAAGCTATGCTCAGGATGTGCACATTGAGATAATGGGAAAGATGTTTGTAACAAATTTTATTAAATATAATGATTTAGAAGATGATGTTCTATTAGGATTTTTGTTTCTTACAAAATATGGGCCTCTTCAATTTTGGAAACATAAAGATCTCACTAAGACATGAAGATGGACAGATTGAAATCCTTGCTCTTAAACTAGTTAATCACAAATTTGAGAATAGTGGGAAAAAGGGTAAGAAAGAATTAGTAAAAGAGCTAATAGAAGATACATCTAATATGTTTGAGGAAATTAGAGAAATATTTGAAATAGAATGTTGTAGCATGAATCCCTTATAGTTTTGGTCCCAGGATCATGAAGAATGTGAAATACAGATATGACCAGAATGCTAGTTTGAGATACCTCATGAGCCTGCTTACCTAATGAGTCCTACAGAAACAAAGGAGATGGATAAGCATCCTAAGGAATACCAAGGACTGAATACAGATCAATGAAATTGAAGGAAATATTATTATTAATTTTAGACTTTCAGATTACAAATAGATCATGCATACATATTTCTAATCATCCAGTTCTCTCGAAGTGTAGGAGAGAGCATATGTTTGATATGCAAGACTTGGGACTCTTCAACTAGACTCAAGACTCCAACCAAGACAACTTATGCCAAGAATGAGGCTTCCCCAACAATTTATAGAAGGGGTAGAGCTTGTAACCTCATGGAATATTACAATAAATTTTGGTGTCCATCCATACAAAGATGACACATGTCCCACCACCTACCTCACTATGGAGTAGACAGCTGTTAAGTAGTCTGTTGTGAGCACTAACATAGTGGAAGAATAAAGACAATCACTTTTAAGATACCCATAAGTGAGAAGGGCCCACTTAACACTCGTAAGTTGATACAAGGATTTTTCTTTTTATGACAGGGTTGCATCCTATTGTCACATCTTAATCTGGGTAAATTCATGGCATAGACAAGCCCATGAGTTAGCCTAGAATGGTACTGAGTCTAATAATTCATGGGGTAATTCATGGTAAATCAACTACCAATCTTCTGACCAAGGGTTGAAAACAAAAAATATTTGGACCACATAATCTTTAGAGTAAGCACGATCCATTTCGATCCTTGATGCAAGTGATGTTGGCTTTAGTCTGATGTCCATATCCTTAATCTTTACTTCATCTCTCCATCTAGATTCAAGAGGGTATAACTCAATTCTTGGAAAATCAAACCTTTTCCTAGGGTAATGAGTTAGATACTGTACCATGGAGCTGAACATCTTCCTCCAGAGTTGAGAATGTATGAAGTTTAAGAATTCTACTATATCTAGATTGAACCTTTCTCTAATCAAATCAGTATATTCTTCAAAGAAGTCTTTGTCAAAGCTGATTCTAGTGATGAATCCATATTTTAGACTTTTAAGAAAATTCATTTTGCTTTGCTTAGACTAGTTCATCCCAAATAGTACTTTTATTCAAATATGAAGATTGTTATTCCCACACCATTGTCTTATTGGAGTCGAATCCAATCCAAGAACTACCCTGAATTCTTATTTTTCATATGAATCTATTAGACCTTGTCCATGATAGTATCTGATTTGTTTCCTCAAATCAAGAAGCCATTTGTTGAGGAAGTAAGATTCTAATAATAACTGAACAATTTCTTGAGGAAGAGATGGAAGACTCATTCTTATGTCATTACTATAGTCTACCATATACATTGGTGTTCCATCTAGCCAGTACCAATCAAGGGCATTGAATTCTAAGTCATGATAAATGGATCCTACAAGTTCCCTTGTTAAAGTATTAGCTAGGGGATTGTTTTCACCCTTCATCCATTCTATTTCAAAATCATAACTGAGGAATTCAAAATGCCATCTAGATATCGCGCCTTGGGCTATATCTTTGTTAGGCTTCTTTTTTAGTAGGCTTCTCATGGATTGGCTATTTGTGCGGACTATAAACTTAACTGGCTTAAGGAAAATCTTAAATTTTTCAATACCTTTTTTGATAACCAGAATCTCTTTTTCATAAATATGATATCTTCTTTCTATCTCTGTGAAATTTCCAGACCTATAACAACATATATTCTATTTTTGATTTCCTTCTTCTTGTATTAACACAACAGACCATGTGTTATCAGAAGCATCAGTGTATAAATAGAGGGATAAATCAAGAGGAATCTGAAGAGAGGGAAGATTTTGACATTATGATTTTATTCTCTGTACTGCCTCTATTGTAGCTTGAGACCATCTTTCCTTCCCTTCCTTTAGGTGTTATTGGATTTCTTTGTGATCCTTCGTCAGACCCTTGTAGAATGGGGACACATAGTTGAAGCATCCATGAAATCTTGAAAAAAACATTCATCCTGAAGTATATCAAGAAATTCCTAAATGTGCTGGAGGATGCGTGGTTGAATTTGTACCTTACCATTATTCAGATGTAAACCAAGGAAATCAATCTAATTTTTCTCAATCACCATCTTTTTAGTTGTTAAGCAAATCCCATGCTTTTTCATGGCTGCATACAATTCTTCTAAATGTTGTGAATGGTAAGTGAGAGAATCAGAAAATACAAAGATATCATCTATATATAGCACAAAAATCTTTCAAACGCCTTAAAACTTGGTCCGTCCTCCTCTGGAAATAAGATGGAGCTATGCATAAACAAAAAGGCATAACATTCCATTCATAAAACCCTTGAAGGACTGAAAATGTTATCTTATACCTATTTGATTCCTTAACTTTGATTTGCTGAAATCCCAATTTGCAGTCAAACTTTGAGAATACCTTTTTAGTAGCATCCCTTCTAATTAAATCAGCACTGAAGGGAATGGGATAATTGAAAGGGAGAATTATATCATTTAGAGGCTTATAATTGATACAAAATCTCTTTTAACCTCTCTCTTTTTCTTCTCGCTTGTTTACTAGGAATGTTGGGCAAGAAAATGGACTCTTACTAGGGTGAATGAAATTCCCTTCAAGTAATTCATTTAGATGCTCATCCATCACCATTGTTTTTGTAGGACTCATTAGGTAAGTAGGCTCATGAGGTATCACAAACTGGCATTCTGGTCATATCTCTATTTCACATTCTTCATGATCCTGGGACCAGAACTATAAGTGATCTATCTTTGATGTGGTGATGTATATAGTAGATTAAGTTTTGATTGGAATTATGAGTGATTATCGATGGGAGTCAAGTTGGTGTCTCTTCGATAGCCCGATATCTATATGTCATCATGTCGCATATTTTTATAACTTAGTAACCTCTAACTAAAGGTTCTAAAGTTTAGGTTTTTGGTGACATAGCAATGGAGAGCTAAGGAGTGTAGAATGTTATCGATGAGACTAGATAACATCAGTGAGACCTTTGTTGATGTCTCTTAGACATGGTGACATGAAGGCTGTGCTCGAGTGGGACCTAGTCAAAATGATGTGGGTGACAAAGATGATGAAGTAGATGCATGGTATGACAAGATTGGATGAATTGTAATCCACATCCTCATTGTGGATTACAATGTAGTAATATGGCTATGAGGTGGATAGATGACATCATTAAGTGTCTTTATCAGTGTGACTAAAGGTCATCAGTAGGACTTTGAAGGATGTTTCCCTAACAAATGGATGACTCTTTCATTAGTGAGACATTGGTGTATTGCCAGGACTTTGAAGAAAGTCTCTTCGATAGGGCAATGAGAGTATGATGTCGACTGTGGGACACACCATGGTATGATGATAAGAGAGTTGGTCCAAGGTATGGTAATGTATAGTTAGAGAGAGAATCTCAAGATGACACATGGAAAAAATTGATATTGGATGGTGACGTGTGGTGACACGATGGTGTGGGGACCACTTGTTTGTAGTAGTAAATGGTACCAGTGTGACAATAGTATATCGATGAGAATTGATTGAATGTCTCTTCAATAGCTCGATGGTTATCTCATCGATGTGACTTGGGCAGGACATTGAAGCATGTCTCCTTGACATAGCGATACATGAAGATTACTAAGTAGGACTTGATAAGAAGGTGATGGTGTTGGATGGTGATGTATGCTGACAAATGGTGACTAGTGATTGTTCGATAGGAAATTCACATCCTTGTTGTGAATTATGTGGTATATAGGCCTATGTCTCTTCCCATGTACACGAAGGCACCTGATTCATATCAAAGACAAAGGTGAACTTTGATGGGACTTTAGAAAATGTCTCTTCAACAAAGCACTACATGACCTTAAGGGAATACTACAAGATTGACAACAGTGATTTGATCGACTGCTTATCCAATGATCAAGATTTAAAGGTGTCAAGATGAATAAAGGATCTTGGTGCAAGAGAGAAGATCAATGACCAACATTCAAACTTGAATATCTACAATGGCCTAGTTTGTGTTAACAGGTGTTTCATCTAGTAACCAACATAGAGCAAAGAGTTAATTGGTCTAGCTACACCCAGTGACCAATTGAATGAATATTTTATCTCCAAAGTGGAAATATAGATCATAGATATGATCAAGATAAGGCCAGATTGAATTTGATCATATGGACAATAGAACATGTTTAATGTAGATCTGATACTACAGTTTGTTTGGATGCTATTATTAGCAAATGAGCTCTAAGACAAAATTTAATGTTGTGAGGCTTGATGCATAGGTATGGTGTACAACAAGTTATGTGGTAAACCCTAATAGGTGATTGAGATCAAATATAATTGGATGAACAAAAGAATGCATTGAATGCATAATAATATTTTAGCATTTGATAGAGAGAATGAGGAAAATTCCCTATAAATGAATTAAATGTGGAACCATCTAGACACAAAAGTATAGTGAAAATGAAGATATCTGATAGACCCTATTAGATGAATTAATAATGAACTAGAAATTGTTGTGGAGCTTGAGGTATAGGCAAATTCCTTGTGAAATTTGCAAGCGGAGGAAACCCTGGAACAATATTTGAGAAGATTTGAATGGTAGTGAGAATCTTGAGGAAGATATTGTAGATCGGTGGATTCTAGCAAAAATAAGACAATCAAATAATAGTCTAAGAAGTGGTATATGTAGTGAGCGTGTATGTGAAGTCTAAGAGTGCATGGTGTGATGAACAATGTTATGCATTGTTGAGTGTGCAACAAATGCATAGAGAGAGAAGAGTGTATAGTGTAGATGTATGAGACACTACATAAGGGTAAAGCAGAGTAGAGCAACAATATAGAACAATAATTTTTCTATGTGCAGAAGAAAGTGCAAAGCAGGGGTGTGTTGTTGAGAGTGAAACTTCAACAACATAAAGTAAGTTATAGTAAGTGCAACAATGTATTGAATGTAATGATACATCATAGGTTATATAGAACCAATTTATGCATATATAAGCTTGTAATGTTGTAAGAGGTTGTACTGGGTTGTAGCTCAAGTTAGGCAATTGTCGTCTCCTTGGAGTTGTAGCTCCTAAACTAGGGCAATGTTGCACCCTTGAAGTGGTTGCTTCTAAATTAGGAAGTTGTTGCTTCCTTGGAGTTGTGGCTCCTAAAATGGGGTGTTGCATCCTTAAAGTGGTTGCTTCTAAATTAGGTAGTTGATGCTTCCTTGGGTTGTAGCCCTAAAACATTTTAATAGATATTTGGATTATGATGCTAGATTTGAGAAGTAGACTCAAGCACTCTTAGTCACTATGGTTTTTCCCATATCAAGTTTTCCATGTATATCTGGTGTTACGTGATGTTTTTGTGTGCATGCATATTTTTTTATCACATGATTAATATCACATTAAGGGTTAAAGAAAGTAATCTGCACAAAAGGTTTTAAGAGCTAAATTTTTAATATCTATTGATTCATCCCCCTATTAGTAGATCATTGTGTTCCAACAATTGATATTAGAACCCTAGTTTCCCTAGGAGAAGCTTAATCAACTCAAGTAGATCTTGGATAAGTGAACAGAATGGAATTTTAGGAAGGTTCAAACAAGCCACCTAGGTTTGATGGAACAAACTATGCTAAGTGGATCTCATTAATGGACAGATACTTAGTTTCTCTTGAAACTGAAGTCTGGGTGTCTGTCAAGACCCAATATACTATTCTTGATACTTCTCCTACTAATCTTATAGGAAACAACATTCATGAGGATAATAAGAAAGGTTGGTTTATTATAAGGAACAATTTGTCTGATTCTATGCATAACAAAGCTATGCATTGTAAAAATACTTATGATGTTTGGGAAAAATTGAAGAAGATCTATGAAGGTGACACCAAAGTGAAGCTGGAAAAGTTACTAGTGCTGAGAGAAAAATTTGAAGGCTTGAAGATGACCGAAGTAGAAAAAATTGTAGATTATCTTTTGAGAGTTGATGATATAGTGAATACCATTAAAGGATGTGGTGTAGATCTAAAATAAGAAGATTTTGTGTTGAATGTTCTTAGGTCTATGAAAAATAAATATGACTCCAAGATTTCTTCTATCAAAGAAGGAAGAGGAATTGATAAAGTCACTCTTGATGAGGTGCAGGGCATAATTACTGCATATGAGATGAGAATGCTTGATGTTGAATATTCTAGAAGAGAATTTGCATTTAAGATTGCTAAGAAACGAAAGGATGCAGTAGAGAAGAAAGAAAAAATTTAAGTCATTTTTTTAGACATTGAAGAAACCGATGAAGAAGAAGCAAACTTCATAAGGAGACTATGGATAGGATCTGGTAAAGATAAAGGTAATTTTCCCTTCAAATGCTTCAACTATGGTAGAATAGGTCATGTTGCTTCAAAATGTCCATATGAAAATGAGGAGAATTCAAACAAGAAGAAGATAGCATAAAGAAGAAAACTACTTATCTAAAAAGGAAGAAGTTTGGAAAGATGAAGAAGAATCTATACATCAATGAAGAAAATGAAGGATGTGATACTAGTGACAATTTAGAAGAGGGTCAAGATCATGTCCTTGTAATGAGAAATGGAAAAGAATCTCTATTTATGGCTAAAGAAACAAAGGATTAGAAAGATGTAAAAATTAAGGACTCATATGAAGGAGAAGAGGAGGTATTTGTTGATCTTGAAGGAGAATTAATTAATGCTCTTAAAGATCTTAATGAAATAAGAGATAAATTTGATGATCTTAAGAGAGAAAATAAGAAACTGAAAAAAGAATGCTCAAAAGGAGACTGGAAAATTAAATAAAGAACTTGAAGAACCAAATAGGCTGGTGGTAAATCTTAAACTGCAAGTAGAAGAAGCTAAAAGAGGTAAAGATATAATGAAGTCCAAGCTAGAATATGAAGTAGAGAAATGCATGAAGTTAGAAACAAAAGTAGATGCTATAAGAAAAGAGTTAGAGAAGGCCAAGGAGAAAATCAATAAGGGTTTGAAATTAAAAGGAGATAATCATATTCTTGATGAATTGGTTAAGTCACAAAAGCCATTGAAACCTAAGGAGAAGGTTGGCCTTGGATTTGAGAAAGGAATGAGTTCCTCTACCATTACTTCTGCAAAACTATATAACATATTTATTGTAGAAGAAAGATGTTGCACCAAGGAAAAGAAGCCTACAACAGATATGAAATTGAAGAAGTTAGTCATTGAAATATTGAGGAAGAAGCATCATAAAAAGGGAGCTAATGCATAAGGACTTACAAGGATGAGATATTCCAAAATGTCAAAGCAAGGAAGACCATCTCATCCTGCTCAAAGAAATTATATAACAAGGTACTCCTCACATTTTTATGGTTATTGTTTTACCTGTAGTCAATTTGGTCATAAAGCATTTGAGTGTACAATAACTAGTAGGAGCGTAAAACACATGCATATAAATTCATTTTCTCCTAATGTAAACATGGGTGTGATGTGTTTTAACTGCCACAATTATGGTTACTTTGCAAAACATTGTAAAATGAATTATGTAAGAAGAAAAACACATAGTGAGAAAAGGAATATGTCCCCCAAAGTGAACAAGGGTTCTCATATTCCTGAGAAGAAGGCAGGTGTGATAGAAAGGGAAAAAAAGGTCTAGAAAGAGAAAGACTAGAAGGCAACACTCCATGAGGCTACTTCTACCTCAAATCACTAAATATTAGTAAAAGGGCATGAGTCTAGGGTGAGTTTAATTGATATCTATTCTATCCCTAGATATGGAGAAGTTATCAAGTCAAGTAAACTTGTTGTACAAATTTCTAATGACTTTATGGTTGTAGGAAAATGGTTTTACTCTTTCTCTTTGTCAAAAGGGGAAGAAAATTTGTAGGTGAAGGAGATGATGCTCCTTGTTCCTTGCTGAGAAAATGATATGCATAGTCTAGCCTAGCTGGTATAGAATCTAGAATGATGTAGATGCTCACTGGAATAGAAAGAGTTCATGGATATTGATCTTAGGGTGGGATACAGATGGTATCAAATAAATGGTCTACCTAGTACAATGCTTGAATGTCTGCAAGTTTTCATGAGGATACGCAAATATGAGAGATGTGTCAAACACAAATTTGGTATCATAGAAATGTTTGCAAACTGGTACTAATCCCAATGTAGAGTAAATGATTATGTATGTAGGCAAAGAGAATGGAGAGCTATCAGAGGAGATGCTATTGTGGTCAAGACGCATTTTAGTTGGTACAGAGCCTATGGAGAAGTGTACACTCAAGTACACGTAGTAAATGGAGTAAGATCTTAAGGGGGGCTGATATAGGCATCAAATCAACATACAGTGCAATTAGGAGTATAAACTGGTATGGAGCATAAAGGAAAGCGCGCTCAAATTGGTGCACATAAAAAAAGGTGAATTGGTATAGATAAAATGGAGGATATTAGAGAACAACTAGACCCTTTGCACTGCCTCTCAAAGGGGGAGAATACTTTCAGGAGAGAGTGATCCCTTTGCCATTATTGTCAAATGGTGAGAAAGTCATGCAAATGCTCAAAGAGGAGCACTGGAGAACACCACAATAGAAGTAGAAAGCAAATATGATATTGGTACAAATGTTGAACTAGTTAATTTGTATCATTGAGCATCTAATGTTTTTCCATCAATGACAAAGGGGGAGATTGTTGGAATATGTTCTCATTGATGTCAAAAGGGGATCAGAGGAGAACTGTATGGATCCTGTGTAAAAGCATATAGTGTTGTCATTGTTGTCAAAAGTGCAAATTATGCAAGGGAGATTATTAATATGATGATAGGAGATGAAATGGATTTTATCATGTAAGTGAAGATGTTGGCATAATGATAGATTAGTGTTGTGCTTAGAGGTATGTGTAGGATCATAATGGGCCAAAAAGTGGCGATATGTAACTGATATGATGGCCCATGTGGTTGACAAAAAAAATTTTACCCAAAATTGATGAAATGAAAATGGTTTTTAAAGGATATTCTTAGCTTTCAACCAATATAAATTATGCTTTAATTTGAATTTAATAATTAATTATTATTCATTTTCTATTTGAATTATGACTAAAGTCCTGATTGATATGTTGATTGAAAAACATATATAGATTTTAAATGGTATCACATTTTTTTAATCCAAAACTTGGGTCACATTCTATGCTTCGCATACTATAGGATTAAAAAAAAATTGAATTTTATGAAGTTTTGACCAAGTTAAGGTGGTCAAACATACGAGTTTTTATATTTTTCAAAATTTGTAATAAAAAATTCATAATTAATTATTTACATGGAAAAAATTAAAAAAATATGCATCACATTCAACACGAGTCCTCTACTTATATCTAAAATCTTATAAAAAATATTATCATTTTATTGTGGTTAGGAGGTCAAACAGACACCTACTTCTTATTTTTTCCCTAAAATTTAAGTACTAATGCATTGAAATTTAAATTTTTCACCAAATAGAGTTTTTTAAAAAAAAAACCTAGTAGTTTAGAAACTACATTCAATTTTCTACAGATTCTATTCTTACATATTTTTAAAATAATATAGATAACTTATTCAAATTTTTACGTCACGTTGCCTAACCCTAATTTTTCTAATTTTTTTGCCACTTAAGGGCTTGTTTTTCCATGATGGTCCTGCACATATCCTTAGATTTTATGGAGATGCAATGGATTTGGCTCTAAACATATGTGGTTTGGTTGTTGGTGTAGAAAATAAAGTTTCTTAATATGTTGCATAGTTGAAAAAATGTGTGACCTCTATACAATAGTTGCTTCTAGGTATTAGATGGTAAATAAGGTACCAGATTCGACATGACTTTCATGAGACCTTTCTAGAAAGTTATTGTGTAGGTCGAGAAAGTGAAGGATGTGCCCAAAAATGTATTATTTTTGCTCTCGGGTGTTAGGGTTTATCAATTAAACCCTAAAGATAGTTGTAGTCATGTCATTTAGAATAGATTTCTATGTTTTTATAGACCTAGTATCAGCGATTGTCGGTGGCATTAGTTGCAACTTATGTCTATCATTCTGTAGGGGTGACCAACCCTTCTGCCTAGTGCTTCAAGGTTATACATGTCTAGTAGGTTGGTGAGAGAATGGGCTATGTCTCTTCAATATAGTGATGGTGGCACTATGGAAATTTATCGATGAGAAAATACAATGTCAGGAAGAGTTTTATCCATGTCTCTTCAACAATCCAATAACTATCTTATCGGTAATACATTGATGAATCGACAGGATTCTAGGATAAGTCTCCTTGATGCAGTGACAAGAAGTAAGGAGAGCTTTATTGGAGTGACAGTGCATGATCGGTGAAAGAATGGGGGATGTCTCTTTAATGTGGCAATGTAGAAAGAAGATTAAGTTTTCATCGACATGACAAGTAATTATCGGTAGGAGTCAAGTCGGTGTCTCTCCAAAAGCCCAATATCTATATGTCAGAAAGTCATAGGTTTTCATAACTTAGTAAACTCTGACAAAAGGTTCTAAAGTTCAGGTTTTCAATGAATTTTGATTGAGCGATAAGGAGTGTGGAATGTTATCGGTGAGACTGGATGACGTCTGTGAGACCTTTTTCGATGTCTCTCTAACATGGAAACATGAAGGTTGTGATCAAATGGGACCTAGTCATAATGATGTGGGTGATAAAGATGACAAAGCATATGCATGGCATGATAAGATTGGATGAACCATAATCCACATCCTCATTATGGATTACAATGCAATGACATGGCAATGAGCTAGAAAGATGACATCATCAAGTGTCTTCATTAGTGTGACTAAACTTCACTAGAAATACTTTGAAGTATGTCTCCTTAACAAGCCGATGACTCTTCAATTGGTGAGACATTGGCATATCACCAGGACTTTGAAGAAAGTCTCTTCAATAAGGTGATGGGAATATGATACTAACTGTGGGACCCAACATGGTATGGTGACAAGAGAGTTGGTACGAGGCATGGTAATATATAGTCAAAGAGCAAATGTCAGGATGACACGTCAAAAAAATACATATTGGATGGTGATGTGTGGTGGCAGGTTGGTGTGGGGACCACTTTTTTTTAGCACCAAATGGAATCAGCGTGATAATTCCATATTGATGAGAGTGGATTGAATGTCTCTTCGATAGCCAAATGGTGAGCTGATCGATGTGACTTTGGTGTATCGACAGGACATTAAAGCATGTCTCCTCAACACAATGATACATGGAGACTACTAAGTGGGACCTGATAAGAATGTGACAGTATTGGATGGTGATGTATAATGATAGATGGTTGTTGGAAACACAAGGACATACAACTGAGAGGGGGGTTGAATCAGTTGTCTTAGAAATTATACTTATCAAACTTATTGAACTTATTCTCAAATTTGATAAATAAAAATGAAAGAATAAACCATCACCACATCAGAAACACACATAACATCAAGATTTTTTACATGGAAACCTTGGTAGGGGAAAAACCAAGGTGGAGGTTAGTCCACAAGATTATACTATGTTAAAAGTATAAAAGAATTATAAATGGGGAATGCACATGCATTTAGGCACACTGCTTAGAGCTCACTGCTCAAATACAAAAGGCTTACTTCCCAAAGGAAGACTCACTGTCTTACATAAACATTCATATTACATCCAAAATATTTTGAATTGAGAAAATAGCATCTGCTAATGCCTAATTATAGTCTTGGTTAAGCACATAAACTCTACTCACTCTTCTTCACACTTTCCTTCTACCTTCAAAAGATTAGAACATTATTTGCATGCAACACTCACACATCTCACACAACACTCACATGCATGCCTTAAAATGGTATAAAAAATAAAACATATATATCTGTGACAAGGAATAACATCAACTACATGTCGGCCCAACAAAATGTAAAACGTGTACAAACTTTCAGCCCAAATCAATAAACAATTTTCAATGTGAACCAAACAATGTCAGCCAAAACATAGTAAGGACCCAAATCAACATGTTTCAAACATGAACCACCTTCAAAAATTTATGCCTCAAAGATTCGCAACATGCTACAATCACCTTGTTGGCCATAATCATGAAAAACATGAAATCACAAAATAAAATCACCAATTACGAGCACAACGATCAATGCAAATCAACAACACAGATAGAGCATGATCTAGAAATATCCACAAGAATCATGAATCACAATAGAACCATTTGCAACAATTCAAATTACTAGAATCACATCATCTTCTTTCAGGAACAACAACTGAAGCAACAAAAAAATTGTCAAAACATAGATACTCCTAACTCAATCAAATCTTCATGCGAACCTCTAATACTTCATGTGGATAAACTAGATATACTCATCAAAAAACCCTTTAATCCACAATTGATTATCATCAGCATACTGAGCTAGCCATCATACTAAACTTCATTGCAGCGCTGACAACCTATAACTTATTTTATTACAATTTTCTCAATATCCTCAGCAAATACAGCCTTAAAGACATTAATGTCAATAGTGTTGATATCAATAACAACCACATATCAGTAACGCCCAACAATATCCCCCTTTGGAATTGATGGAAACACATGATGTGAAAAACACCATCAACGACACTTTCTCTTAGCCTTTCTCTCCCTTAGATTTTGACTCTTTTCTCCTTAACTCTTTCATAGTTTTTCACATGAATCTTCTCTACCTTTGACATCAATGAAAAAGATACACATTATCTTTCTCCACACAAGATTTGAACCACATTTTTGAACATTTGACTACTCCCCCTGAGTAACAGCCACCACAACATCAATCTAGATCATAAGATATGACTATGAAATGCATAGACTAATGCAAGTCAATGCATCTTAATTTTAATTAGGAGGGGTAATCACCCCTAGCTTCCCTCTGAGATAATCAAAATTATCCTTAGGAAAGGGATTAGTAAATAAATCTGCAATATATTCTTTAGTGGGCACATACTCTAATTTGACTTCCTTTTCACTCACCTTCTCTCTCAAAAAGTGAAACTTGATAGATATATGCTTGGTTTTTCAATGCAACACCTGATTCTTAGAAATGTTAATTGCAATTGAATTATCACAGAATATAGCAATAGGTTCATGATACACAACTATGATATCTTTCAACATCTGCTTCATCCACAATACTTGAGTATAATTTTTAGTAGCAACAATGTATTTTTCCTCTACAGTAGATAAAGAAATGACATTATGCTTCTTACTTAACCATGAAATCAACTTTTTTCCCAAGAAGAATGCACCACCACTAGTACTATTTTTGGCATTCACATCTCCTACCCAATTAGCATTAGTAAAAGCACTCAAAGTAAGGTCATCTTCTTTAGGATACCATAGGCCAAAATCAACTATCCCCTTCAAGTACCTGAAAATCCTCTTCACAGCTATTACATGAAATTCCTTAGGATCAACTTGAAATCTTGGGACAAATCATATGAAATTCATGATATCAGGTCTAGTTCGAGTCAAATAGAGCAATCCACCAATCATGGATTTGTATCTAGTCTAGTTTCTTTTGGGAGAATCATCATCTTGTGTCAACTTACATCCGGTCACCATAGGTGTACCGACTGGCTTTGAATCTTCCATACCAAACTTCTTTAGCAATTCTTTCACATACTTGGACTGAGATATAAAAATTCTCTTTATATAGCTAAGTAATTTGCAATCCCAAAAATAATTTCATTTCTCCAATCATAGACATCTCAAACTCACTCTGCATCTCATTAGCAGACTTCATGCACAAGCTATCATCTTCTCCAAAAATGATATCATCAACAAAGACTTCAACAATCAAATCTTTATCATGATCAATCTTGAAATACAAGTTACTATTAGCAGTACCTTTATTAAATCCAAGCTTCAACAAATACTTGTCCAATCTGGCATACCATGCTATCGGGGCTTGCTTAAGTCCATACAATGCTTTCTTCAACCGATAAACCATATCTCCCTCATCATTCAATTGAAATCTATCAGGTTGCTCAACATACACTTCTTCTAGTTCACCATTTAGAAATGGTCACTTGACATCCATCTGATAAACCTTGAAGTTTTTGTAAGCAACATAAGAAAAAAATTGTCCCGCAGCTTCAATCCTAGCAACAGGAGCAAAAGTTTCTTCAAATTCAATTCCTTCCATCTGAGAATATCCTTTACACACCATTCTTTCTTTGTTTCTAACAACTTCACCTTGCTCATTAAGTTTATTCTGAAAGACCCGTTTAGTTCCAATTACATTTTTTTCTTTAGGTCTAGGAACAAGAATCCATGTATCATTCTTCTCAATCTGCAATAGTTCTTCTTTCATTGCTTCCACCCAATGTTCATCTTTGAATGCTTCATTGACACTATTAGGCTCAGTCTTTGAAATCAAATAGTATTCTTTTGCAATTCTTCTCCTAGTTTGAACACCTTTGTTCTTATCACCAATAATCTGATCTTTTGAATGATTTAGTCTTACGTACATTGGAGTCTTAAAGTGTTCTTGAACTTTAGGCTCTTGTGATCTCAATTCTACATTTTCACTAGTTCCTTCCTATTGATTTTCTTGATTCACCAGAATGATCTAAACTTGATTTGGAGTCTAAACTTTCTTTCCTTTACCTGAACTATCATTTTGATCATCTAAATCATATCCACAGGTTTTGGATTGTCTAACTATGTCTTCATCAACCTTGACATTAGCACTTTCAATTACTTTCCTGAATCTCTTATTGTAGCACCGATAGGCTTTACTTTTAGTAGAATAACCAAGAAAGATTCCTTCATCACTTCTAGCATCAAACTTTCCAATATCTTCATCTCTTTTGATATAGCATTTACTCCCAAAGATTTTGAAGTATCTAATAGTAGGCTTATGACCATACCATAGCTCATAAGGAGTCTTATCAGTATCACCTTTGACTTGTACCCGGTTGAGAGTGTAAATGATAGTACTCGCAGCTTCTCTCTAGTAAATATGTGAAACATTTCCTTCCAACATCATAGTCCTATCAACTTCTTGAATTATCTTGTTCTTCCTTTCCACAACTCTATTTTGTTGAGGGGTCCATAGGGAAGATAATTGTCTCTATATCCCTTGCTCTTCACAAAAAGAATTAAACTCACTAGAAGTGAATTCACCACCTCTATCTAATCTCAGACATTTAATCTTCAGACCTATCTCTATCTCAACCATAGCCTTAAAAATCTTGAATTTCTCTAGAGCTTCATATTTTTTCTTTAAGAAAGTAACCCACTTCAATCTAGAATAATAATCAATAAGTAACTCTCTGCATTAAGAAGTGATGTTCTCATCTTCACCCATTCTCAACATTTCATATTTCCCTTTTAGGATTTGTAGCTTAGCAATCTTCACAAGGGCATCACCCTCATACAAAGTTTCTAACTTTTTCTAGATCTCATAAGTAGTCTTCAGCTCCATCACATTCATCATCTTAGAATCAATCAGAGCACTCAACAATGCTTCCTTAGCCCTGATATTGTACTCAGCTTCATTAATCTCACCTACAGTAGAAGGACCATTCTATGGGATGATATACCTATTCTTTATAATTGTCTAGTAAGGTTCACCAATGCATCTCAAATGATGACTTTTTTTTACCCAAATTTGATGAAATGAAAAGGGTTTTTAAAGGAGATTCCCAGCTTTCAAC
Source organism: Sequoia sempervirens (assembly GCA_007258455.2). Taxonomy (NCBI): domain Eukaryota; kingdom Viridiplantae; phylum Streptophyta; class Pinopsida; order Cupressales; family Cupressaceae; genus Sequoia; species Sequoia sempervirens. The sequence continues at coordinate 44,557 of VDFB02260535.1, read as the reverse complement.
CAATATAAATTATGCTTTACTTTGAACTTAATAAGTAATTATTATTCATTTTCTATTAAAATTATGACTAAAGTCTTGTTTGATAAGCTGATTAAAAAACATCTATAGCTTTCAAACAATATCACATTTTCTAAATCCAAAACATGCATCACATTCTATGCTTCGCATACTATAGGATTAGAAAAAGAAAAATCTAGTTTCATGAAGTTTTGACCAAGTTAAGGTGGTCAGACATATGAGTTTTTCATATTTTTAAAAATTTGTAATAAGAAATTCATAATTAATTGTTTCGATATGTGCAGGATTATGATGGGCCAAAAAGTGGCAATATGATGGGTATGTGGCTGATGACTATTTTTTTACCCAAAATTGATGAAATGAAAAGGGTTTTTAAAGGAGATTCTCTGCTTTCCACCAATATAAATTATGCTTTACTTTGAATTTAATAAGTAATTATTATTCATTTTCTATTCAAATTATGACTAAAGTCATGACTGATAGGCTGATTAAAAAACATCTATAGCTTTCAAATGGTATCACTTTTTTTGAATCCAAAACATGCATCACATTCTATGCTTCACATACTATAGGATTAAAAAAAGAAAATTTGATTTTCATCAAGTTTTGACCAAGTTAAGGTGGTCAGACATACAAGTTTTTATATTTTTAAAAAATTTGTAATAAAAAATTCATAATTAATTATTTACATGGAAAAAAATTACAAAAAAATATGCATCTAGTTTGGTTAGGGTGGTGAGACAAACACCTACATCTTATTTTTTCCCTAAAATTTAAGTACCACTACATTCAAATTTCAAATTTTCACGAAATATATTTTTATTTTTTCTAAACAAACCTAGTAGTTTAGAAACTACATTCAATTTTCTACAAATTTGATTATTACATATTTTTGAAATAATATAGATAACTTATTCAAATTTTTATGTCAAGTTGTCTAACTCTAATTTTTTTGAATTTTTTGCCACTTAAGGGCCTATTTTTTCCATGATGATCCTGCACATACCCATTTATTTGGAAAAAAATTACAAAAAAATATGCATCACATCGGACATGAGTCCTCTACTTATATCTAAAATCCTATAAATTTTTTTTATCATTTTATTGTGGTTAGGGTGGTCAGATAAACACCTACTTATTTTTTCCCAAATTTAAGTACTCGCATTGAAATTTCAAATTTTCACCAAATAGATTTATTTATTTTTTAAAAAACCTAGTAGTTTAGAAACTACATTCAATTTTCTACAGATTCTATTCTTACATATTTTTGAAATAATATAGATAGCTTATTGAAATTTTTACGTCAAATTTCCTAACTCTGATTTTTCTAAATTTTTTGCCACTTAAGGGCTATTTTTCCATGATGACCCTACACATACTCTCCCTCCCTACTTATCCCTCCATCCCTCCATCCCTTTGTCCCTTTTCTCTCTCTCTCTCTCTCTTCCTTATTTATGTGTTACCTCTATCTCTTTCCTTTCCTCCTTTCCTTTGTAACTCTCTCTATATCACCTCTGTCTGTACTCTCTCGTATTCCCTCTCTCTCCCTCTCTCTTTTTGTATATCTCTCTATCTTGGTCTCACTCTATCTCTCTCTTTGTCTTTATGTCTCTATATTTTTATTTATCTCTCTCTTTATCACCTCTCTCTCTCTCTATAAATATATTGCTTTCTCCTTTCCTCTCTACCTTGTTCTCCCTCTCTACTTCTCCCTTCCTCCTTTCCCTTTCCCCTCATCTCTCTCTAGTTGCATCTCGCCTCCCTCTCCTCCCTCTATTGATTCCCTCTATCTCTCTATTTCTCTCTCTACTTTTCTCACCCTATCTACTTCTCCCTCTCTAGTTCTATCTACCTCACCCCTCTCCCTCCATACCACTCCCTACAACTACCCCTTCTCTCTCTCTCCCTCTATCTAATTCTCTCTCCATATATACTTCTCCCTGTTTCTCTTTCTCTCTCTCTATCTCTCTATCTATCTATCTCTCCAATATTCTCTATCTCACCTCTTTATCACACATCTTTGTCTAGAACCTCTCTCTATATCACTTTCCCTTTCCCTCTCTACTTATATCTATATCACCTATTTCCCCCTCTATACTTATCCCTCCATACTTCTCCCTCTCTCCTCCCTCACCTCATCTCTTAGTTCTATCTGTCTCACCTTTCTCTCCATCCCTACCTCTCCATGCCTTTATCCCTTCCCTCTATCTTTATATTTTTCTCTTAATCTCTCTATCTCTTTCTCTCTCTATAATTCTCTCCCTATATATACTTCTCTCTATATTGATCTCTCCATATCTCTCCCATTCACTCTCTCTACGTCTCTCTTTATCTATCTCTATCTATCTCTTTATATCTCTTTATCTCTCTCAATCTCTCTCTCTCAAGTCTCTCTCACTTTCCATCTCCCTCTCAAGTCTCAATCTATCTCTCTGTCTCTTTGTCTTTGTCTTTGTCTTTGTCTTTGTCTTTGTCTTTGTCTTTGTCTTTGTCTTTGTCTTTCTCATTCTCTCCCCCTCCCTCCCTCCTTCCTTCTCTACTTATCTCTCTCTATCTCTCTCTCTCTCTCTCTCTTTATGTGTCTTTGTCTCCATCTTTGTGTGTGTGTGTGTCTCTCTCTCTATCTATCTTTGTATCTTTGTCTCTCTATTTCTTTGTCTCTCCATCTCTCTATCTCTCTCTTTGTGTCTCTCTCTCCCTCTGTCCCTTCGATAGGCATGAAAAATAATATTTAATTAAGTAAATACTTAATATTTATTTAATTTCACATATGTTGCTTATCCTAATAATTAATTAAATAAATATTTATTATTTATTTAACTAATTTCCTCATTATCTTTACATTCCACCACCTTTAATCAAACAAAAACATATGTATTTAATTAAAGCTAACCCTTTTCACATATTCATCTAAAAATCCCCTAACCTCTCTTAAGTTAATTAATCCTTCATTAATTTAACTTTATCCCTCTCCTAATCCTCATTATCCAATTCTCCAACTTTTAACTCCATCCAAGTTAATAAACCAATGGTTTTTTAACTTAACCCTTCCTCATTAAATCAATTAATCCATGATTGATTGTTTTAATACCTAATCCTAACCCTCATTACCATTATTTCCTAATTTTAAATTCCTACATCTCACCTACCCCCCACTAACCTCTTACACAAACCACCCTAGATCTCTTACAAAAATTTAGTCCCTTTCTTCCTAATGTGTGCTCACACATGTGTGAGAACACCTCCCCATTTCACCCCTTTCCAAATTGTGACACTTTTCACAAGGCTAATAATTCTTCATGCCTTGATCCAAAACCTATCCTTCCTTCAATCTCAATCATCCATTAACCAATCAATCATATCCCTTATTTTATCTCACCAAATTTCTATATAATGACACCTTGTCTCTCATTATTCACATCCATAGCCTTATGATGCCCAAATTTACATCAAATCCATGCCTACCCTATGATCATGCTACTTAAAAATTGAGAAACTACATCCATTTCAATCACTTGAGAAAATCAGCAAGATAAGTGAGCTCAATCCATGAAGAGGAGACTATGAATGTATAACTCTTTCTTAAGAACATTAGCCTATCTTCAGTATAGAGAATTAACTTTAATCAAATCAAATAATTTTAAGCCCTTGACATTTGATCTCATGTCTAACCCCATACTCCATATTCATCCTCATCTTATTCTTCTAATCCCCATCCATCACTAATTCACCACCTTAATTCCCATCCTCATCAAAAATCAATCCCAAACATTCCTCTTCCAATTAAACCTCCGTCATGTCTAACAATTCAGCCTATCATTCATCCAACCTAATCTATTCTATCCACCTTCACCCATCCTAACTCATTCTAATATAATGAACCTATATCCTAATCCTATGATGAGATTGAGAAAATTCTAGATCACTTGAATCCATTAGACAAAATTCTCCAAGCTTTCACCAATCACCCATCCAAAGTCCCTCTCAAATCCCACCAACATCCTTACCACCTATATCATCCTCATGGGATTCCATCACCAATTATTTCCTCACCCACTACTTTAATAATGATAGGGATTCCATGCTTAGATAGCTCCTTGGAATTGGTGCTAAACTTCCATCCTCCCAACCTTCATCCAATACCAACCCATCATGTCTTACATACCATACCTCTTCCTTTGACAAGGGAGACCAAGCCTACAACCAAAATATCCATCCAACTCTATCCAAATCCCAAATTTCCATCTCTCAATCCTTTCAAGTTCCTCATCCTCATCCTCAATTTACTAATCCATATAAGCTTCCACCTCTTATTCCACTTGTTCATCTCTCACATCCTTACAATCCATGTCACCCTAATCTTACCAATCAAATTCATCCCATGTCTCACATAATAATTGGCTCCAAAGACTAATAGCAAAGGTGCTTAATTCACCATGCAAAAAAAAGAATGGTGCAACCTTCCCATGTCATGCATCAACAATAATCAACCCCACACCAAGATAAATCTCAATCCCCTGAATCTCATGAATCCTATGCTACTTCTTCCATCCAAGTCAAATCATCTATCCAACATTTCTACCCCATCACACCATCCACATAAAATAAGGTATGTCAATCCTCCAATTTAAATAATGCTAACATATATTCCCCTCCATATAAAAATCAAGGAACCCTTATCCTCCATGATATGATCGCCTTCCATCTCATGATCCCATTTTTAATCAAGAACAACATATCCCTCCTATCCCATCTAATGATACTTTTGCATCTCAAGATCCAAATACCCCTTCCACTCCATTACATGATCCCTCTATAAATTAAGATCAAAGTGTGCCTTCCACCCCATCTAATGATCATCTCCCCTCTCATGATCGAAACACCCTTCCCACTCCATGTCATGATACCCTTCCATCTCATAACCAAGAGAAAACTACACCATCCACCCCATCCCATGATCCCAACCCAAGTGAAGATCAAAGAATCCCTTTGTCTACATGCCATGATCCTAATCCTCCACAAGATTCCATAACCCCATCCAAGATACCCATGAACCCCATAGTTATGAAAATGGGTTCCTCCACATTCATCCAAGATGGTTTAATCTGAAAGCCTATTATTCCTTCCACAACATATCCCTTTGGAAATGGACTCGCATCATGCTTCTAAAATAATAAGTATCCCATTGGCAAAAAGATTTTTTAATCCATGCATTATCAAGGAAAATGGTTAGGTCTCCATGAGCAATTCATATTATAACCCATACAAATTCAATCAAATCCTAATTATCATGGCCTTGGTTATAAGACTCTAGATGTTGGTACTCCTTCCACCCATCCTAAATCCAAAATCCCTCTATATAAATTTTAATATCCATATTCCCAATCCTCCAAATCTATCTTGAGACTGTATGTTTCAAATCCCAAACCCTCATCCCTTCCATCTATTTTGGGTCCCTATGTCCCAAAATAAAGTCCTTCATCCCCTTCATCCATCTTGGGTACTTACATTCCACCACCTATCTTTCATATTAAAAAATATCTCTATCCTATTTATCCATCACCTCATATCCCAAATCAAGATCAACCAAGGCACACATATTTGAAATCCCTCCAACATACTACTTACACCAACCCATCCATAATACATACACATCATTCATATCCATCAAAAAATCCCATTGATCTTGGAAGCAATTTGGATGCCAAATCTCAAATTCATAAAGCCAAAAATCTGCAAAAATCAAAAGATCAACATGTCCCATGAAAAATACATGCAAAAACAAAGAAAAATATGATCCAAAGTCAAAAATACCACAGGCCACAAAGGCTCATGAAGAAAAAATCAAAGTCAAAAACCATGTGGATTCCAAATATACTAATAGAATCAATGAATCCTAAAGAAAAGTAAAAATTGACATCCAGACTTGCTTGTCCAAAGGTTTCATCCAATTCTAAGTCCTCCATCCTATCTAATATTCCTTCATCACCCTCATCTATTTTGGGTCCTTATGTCCCAAAATCTATATCCACTCCTTCATTTAAACCTCCAACTTCAAAGATCACTTCTCTTCCACAAATCCACCAACCTTCAAGGTGTGTGTGAATGTTGATCTTGCCAACATTCCCATTCACTCATCCACATTTCTTACACCAACCCATCCATCTTCCATCCTTCCATCCTTCTTATCCAATCCTTTGTATAAGTCCATAATCATCTCCATCTTCCACTCCAGTTTATCCCCCTCACCATAATTCTACAAACTTCTATGAGCATAATAGCACATAATCAAGGGATTGCATCTATGGAACTAGATGCTTGAGACCTTCCTCCTCATCCTCTTAACGAGACTCTCAAAATGAACATAACCTTTTTATTTGCATTGAAAATTTCAACTAAACTAGGGACCATAGTGTGCTTGATTCTAGTGCAGTGATGCAAAAGAGGTACATGGAAAACAAGTGGAAACCTAAGGACAAAGCATGAATCAAGGGCAGCAAGCTGGTGAGGGCAGTCAGTTACATTAAAAGTTAATCACATAAGTGCAGCCATGTCCATAAGAGAACAATCATGAAGAATGATAATACAATGGATAGATGGTGCAAGTTAACCAATGAAGGGCAATCCTTTTGGTAGTATGGATAATCATGGTCTCATGACAATGAAAAATGGGTAGCAATATTACAATTGAAAGCAACAATTCATTTGTACTAACTCAAAAAGCATTCACCAAAGAGAAAAAGGAAAAGAGTAGTGATTATGGAGATTGCTATGGCAACGTCTTTAATTAGCATAATGTGATAAAACCATGCTCATGCAGGAAGGAACAATAATAGGGTTAATAAAACCCATACTTCACGAGTAATGGGAGAACATCATGGTCAAGTTTCAGAGAGTTGAAGGGAAAACATTGCATAAGATGATAGTGACCTTTAATCTAAATCACAAAGAAATTCCCTAACCTATAAAAAAGATAGTCTTAATGGCTGTAATAAAATCAAGAGGCCATTCTTATTGATTATAATAAAGATAGCAGGTGGCAGTCGTGTTTGCATCTATGCATTTTGTTTTTCCTATTGAGATGAGAGAGAAGGAAATGATAGATAATAGCAAAGGGTTTTCAAAAGATTAAGGAGGTTCCAACTTTGTTCTTTTTGAAATTTTTCATGCAAATCTAACTTCCACAACCTTTGTCATCATCCTCCCTACTTACTCCATGGCCATGCATCAAATGAATTTATTGAAAAGGGATTTAGAAACCCTCATGCAAATACAATCAACAATTGTAAACTTTTAAAGAAAATGCAAATTGGCCAGTGCAATGCTAAATATGGGGCAACAAAATGCTTCAAAATGAACACCATTAATGGCCTACACTAAATGGGAGCGTTGGAGTAGGGTATGGACATCCATCAAAGCATAAAAGATAGAGGAATTATGTTAGATGTTATAATTGTAAGTGCCCTATCAAATATGCATGCAAATGTGGAAGCATAGACATATAGCAAAAAATTTCACATAAAGCCACAAAAGAAATGTTATCTCGGAAATGCAATGATTGTAAACATGAAAAATATGGAAGCATGCAGAAGGTGTGAAATCATTGACAAAGTGCCTCAATGAAATTCCATCTCATGGAATGAGATGAGTGCCTGGAATATGAATAAAATGGATTTGCTAAACCATCTTTAGAAACTTCCAAGCAAATGCATTCAGTAGTGGTAATGACAAATTCTACTATCTTTGCTAGCATTCCCATGTGGTTGACCAAATAAAAGGATTGAAATGGGATTTGGGAATTCATCAAAGAATATTTGCAAACATTGTGGTCGACTTCCATGAAAGAAATTATTGCATAACATTGAAACAACAAAATAGGTATCGTGTAAAGGCATAAAGGAAACGTGGAATTTTGTTAGTGGTTGCACTCACAATTCTTATGGTAGACATGCATATAAATTGTGGAAGCTTATAGAAGGCAAGTAACCTATTTGAATGAATCACTCAAAGAACAACGGTGTCATGAAAGACAATACATATGGAGGATATCGGGCACCCACATGACCTCACAAGGACTTTGCTTCATGCAATGAATATCGGCCATGCGGTTATAAAGTAATATATAAAATGGATTTGTTGAAAAGGTTTTACCAAGTTTTTGGTGAATGTAATTAGAAGATATAAAGCCAAATTCTGCAACCTTTATCACCATCCTCCTTACCTGTACAAAAGTGGAGCTTTAGAATGAGGTATGGAAAATTGTCAAAACATAAAGGATAAGATGTATTTGCAATCACCCTTATGTACATACATGCAAAATATCGCAGTCTGAACAAGCCCATGAACTGTTTGATACTGTGCTACCAAGATACGTGATCTCATAGAATGCAATAATCACAAAATGTATTACATAAAGAGATCTGTTAAAAAGGCTTCAGGAGCATTCAGTACATTTGGCTCCCTCAAATTACATACAATACTTTGATGTTGGGCCGTGATACAAATGTTCTCAATTTCAACACTTCAATTGCAAAAACGTGCTGCTCATTGGGTTCATCGAACTCTGTCTAACTTAATGAATGCTTTTCCTATATTTGGCCAACTACCAGCTGTGGCAAGCCCACATACATATGGTTTCGATGGGAAGAAGATAGGGTTGCTTGCTGACCAATGTAAACATTTTCTCGATGTCGCCATGTTCATAAAGAAGTAGTAGAACATGAAGAACAGAGAAACCATCAAAAGCAACTTCATTGTTTGTGCCTGCCAGAGGGAGCTCGAATCAACAGTTTGGGTGAGATGATGTGGACCGATATGAACCATCCCCCGCTAGCCTGCGAGGGACCCACCATTGCGAAGCTTCTTCCAGCGAGGGCGTGGGGAGGAGGGATACTTTCCTGCCAGCCCATGGGAGTTTATGCTACCATAATAGGGAAGTAGCAGGGGAGTGGGGGGCCTCCATGTGGCAATAGTGGGACCCATGGTTAATGTTCAATATTAATATTTGATAAATTTTTTGACAGTGAGGAATTAATTAAATGTGAAATACATGGGTAGTGGAGACTTTCTACAACTCAATGGAGAAAATAATTAAATCCTCCAAATGTAAAAAATGAAAAATCTTTTTGTTGCAGGGCAGTAAAATATAAAATGCAAAATGTAACATGTACGGGTAAGTGAAGAGGGCTTTCTAGAGCCTGATTAAAATGAATAAAGGGCTTCACAGTAAAAAATATATATTTTCTATTGCAGTTGCGAGATAAACAAATGTGGAGGCAGGAAATATTGAGCAAACTGTATTTTCGAATAAGGGTAACAAAATGGGTTTTCCTATAGCTTGTTTAAAGGGTGATGTTTTTCACGAAGTTAAAGCAAATCTTTTAGTTGCTAGGTGAAAATAAAGGCAAGTGGGAAAACAAGGTGTGGAATGGGTTTCTTGTAAGGAAATTTTGGATCTAAGGGCTCGCTTGGTGCTAGTTGTCAACTAGAGATTTTCATTTAGGGTTTATGTTTTTTCCTTGAGTGTAATTTCTTGTTTCATTTGGAAGTGAGTTTCTCAGTTTTTCTCTCATGGGAATACTTATTGTAGTAGGGTCTGAAAATAAATATGTGTTTATTTTACGTTTTTGAGTTTTTTGAATCTTGTAATGGGGAATTCATTCAAGGCATCATCATATTTGTATGTAATTAATAATATATTCTAATCTTTAAGTTGTTTCCACATTGCACATTGTATAGATTATGAATATGAGTAAACAGAGAGTGTTGGTATTTGTCTTCTATTATTTCCTTGAATGTCTCTTTAGTGTTTTTTTTTTTTTTTAAAGAGAAGGGGTAAAAATTTATTCAATCAAATCCAAAATATAGGGCAAAGGCCAAAGGCCAGCAACAACACTACATATTCATGTCTTCCAATAATAACCTCTCAATGGTCCCACGATAATCAGAAGGTAACTCATCCCTTCCACTAATATCCCAGCCATCCACATTCTTTGAAGCCCACTTCGCCAAACAATCAGCCACTTTGTTCCATTCTCTAGGGATATGACAAAAGGAGATATAATCCAAGGAACTACAGAGACTTAGAATCTATCTAACCAAAGAGGCTAATTGCCAACTAACATCCTCTAAATTCTGGTTGTTCAGCATATCCACAACAATCTGAGAATCTGACTCACAGATGATCCTCCTCCAGCATAAAGAGCATCCTCTCTCAACAACAATCTTAATAGCAAGGGCCTCCATCAGATTATTAGAGTGTTGACCTTTGTAAATAGAGAAGAGAAAAACCGCACCACCATCATTACCTCTACCAATACCCCCAATCCCAGCATATCCAGGGTTCCCATGAGAAGAACCATCTATATTAATCTTTAGGACCCCAACCGGGGGAGGCGTCCACGTCCCATCCCGACAAACCTGTTGCTTGACATGTCAGGGTCTTATCCCAGCAATGCATCCCCGTCTACTATCCCCCAAGTTCAAATTCCTCACAATAGCATGATCACTAGGATCAATACTTTTAGACATATCACACTTAGCAGAAATAGTCTCCTGAAGCCTACTAATTATCGTCTTCCACAATTGAAAACTTTCTAATTTGGAATCATAAAAAATTATACGGTTCCTTTCCAGCCAAAGGTTCCAGAGAATGAAAATAGGCCCAACAGTCTAGGTCACCTACAAGAAAGAAGTCTTCATTGGAGGCCTGCTCAATCTTTCCCAAAACTCAATAAGAGAGGTTGCATGAATACAGCCATGATGCAAAGCCTCCCACCATCTGTGCCAAATCTCTCCAGAAAAAGGGCAAGGAAAGAACAAGTGGGAGGTACATTCCTCACTGTTTGAACAAAGGAAACAAACCGAAGGGCCCTAAAAACCTCACTTGCGGAGATTCTCCCAAGTGAGACATTTCTTATGAGCCACCAACCATAAGAAAAAATTACAATTGGGCCAAGAAAAGTTATTCCAAACTTTCTTCCACCAATGCACCTCAGCTGGACCATGTAAGTTCTTGTCAAGTATAGCATAGCCTTGAGCAACAGTAAATTTACCTTTTGGGCTAGGACTCCAAGCCAAAGTGTCCCTCGCATCAAGGGAGTTGTAAAACCTATTCTCCAAAGCTTTAGTAAGAACAACATGATCTTCATCAGAACCACCCACAGGCCACTCTTAAGGGTCCTTCCAGCAAGTCACCTCCACTTGACCCATACGCTTGACTATTTTAAAATGCTACACCTTAATCCATCCAGCATCAGTAAAAATATGGCAGAGAGGCTGAAGCTGAGGGAAGCTAGAAAGAATGGGAGGGTGGCCATCCCAAGAGTCCTGCCAAAACAAAGCATCAAAGCCTCTTTTACATATCCAGAAGAGACCATCCTTAATAAGCTGAGCTCCCTTCTTAAGAGTATCCCAAATACAAGAACCTTTTCCCACTAAAGCAAATCGTGGCACATCAAGGCTATCAGCACCAGGAAGATACTTGTGGGCAAGAATCCTAGCCCAATCCTGCTCTTGATTGTTGCACCACCTCTAGTATAGCTTGGCAGCCCAAAGTCATGACAATGAGAGCCATCACCCTAAGACCAAGGCCCCCAACATGCTTCGGCCTGCAGACAGACTCCCACTTGACTAAACTCCACTTCGAGGATAGGAGGTTGCCAGACCAAAGGAACTGCTGAGATAGAGCATCAAAATCCCTCACAAAGGTGGAAGGGGGGACATGAACACAACACCTATAAATGGGGAGAGACTGCACCACAGTCTTTAGGAGAACCACTCTCCCAGCAGAAGATAACCATCTGTAAGTCTAGTGACTAACCTTACTTCAAAATTTATCCAAAATCCCTTGCCAGTAATCTCTATGCTGCAATCCTAAGGCCAAAGGAATCCTAAGGTGATCTCACAATAGTGGTTTACAATTTTTGGCCAAACTGGACACTGATTTTTTTTTTTTAACTAAATCTTAACTTTCAGGCACCTATAGCAGCTAAACCATGAGGAATTTGAAGATGATTCAAACTAGAGTTTTGTGAAATTTTGTCTATAGATTCTAAATATATTTGTTTTAAAAATTTTGGAATCAGATTGCACTTTTTTTCCATCTCCCTCGAAAACTAGTTTTTTTTAGAAAACAACATTTTTAAAAAGTGACGCTCATCATATAATGCATATCATTTTTCCCATGAAGGATAAAATTGTAATTATTTCAAATTTAGATTTGAAACTCTGATATCTAGTGCTTTCACTTGGTTAGATAGTTTTTTATTGAATATTTTTTCTTTAATCAAGTTTCAAAGTCAAACCAATTATAATTCAGACATAGTGCGACCGTATAACGCGTAACCTTTTTTGTATGTATCGAAATTCAATTTTTTTTTATTTGTTGGATCAAAGAATTCAATATATGGTGCACTAATATTTTTAATTTTTTTTTAATAATCTGCTATTTTTCCACGTGCAAAATAGAGAGCTTGATTTCTGGTGAAAAACCTATATTCCCGAGAAATAAAAAATAAATATAATAATCAAATTAAATTTATTTAAAATTATACTTTTTGGGAAGCTTATAATAAGGACTACATACTTGCAAAAAATAAATTTTAAATGAATTGATTTGATTCCCCAAAAGGTAAATCAAAAGTGGTTTTTTATTAGCATTTTGATAGGTGTAAAGGAGACTCTATTATAGGTATGGTTTAAAAATAGCGGGGTTCTATCCAAGGGGGTTTGATTTAAGGTAGTTTGATCAAAACCTCTTCAATTGGAATTCTTTAAATGAAACCTTTCAAGGCTTAAATCATTATATTTTCTAAAAATATGTGATTTCAACAAAAATTAGTTCCTCATAGAAATTGTAAACCACTATTGTGGCAGCACCACCCAAGGTACATCAAAGGAAGGGAACCGATCTGAAATCTAAGGATCCTAGCAATCCTACTCTGAATAAGTTGAGGGGTATTAGAGAAATAAATGGAGGACTTATCATCATTAATACTCTGACCAGAGGCTTTCAAATAGATATCTAAAGTACTCCTGAAATTCACAACATCACTAATTCTAGCCATGCCCATCAACCCAGTGTCATCCACAAACTGAAGATGAGAGTAGGAAGGAAGATTATTGTTCCAGCTCCAACCTTGGATAAACTGCCTCACATGAGATTTTATAAACCTGCCAAGACCCTCCGCCATGATAATGAATAAGTAAGGAGATAAAGGATCCCCTTGTTGGAGTCCCCGAGAAGCTCTAAACAACTCTAAAGGTTCCCCATTAATGAGAACAGATAAGGAGGACGAGGTCACATAGCAAAGAACCCAATTCACCCACTCCTCATCAAAACCAAAAGCCAAAAGAATTTTCTGTAAGAACTACCAACTCACCTTATCATAAGCTTTAGCCATGTCAAGTTTAATAAACATAGCCTTCTCATTAGAGGTAGCCATAAAGTGAATAGCCTCCATTGCTTTCACAACCCCATCCAAAATTTGTCTTCCTTCAACAAAACCACCCTGCTCAGTAGAGATCAAAGTACCAATGAGTGGTTTGAGTCTCTTAGCAATCAATTTAGTGATGATCTTATAGACAACATTACATAATGCAATAGGCCTAAATTGAACCAACCGATTAGTGCCTTCCTTCTTAGGTATGAGATCCAAGAAAGTAGAATTCAAAGACTTAAGCATCTGTTTGTTCCTATGTGATTCCCGAACCACCTCTAGGAGATCAAACTTTATTCTTTCCCTGAATTCTTGAAAAAACTCAATCGAAAACCCATCTGGACTAGGAGCCTTACCTTTTCTCATAGTAAACACAACTTTCTCTAGTTCAGGTAACAAGATAGGACTTAAGAGAGCCCCATTCATCTCAGTAGAGACCAGGTGGGGAATACAATCCAAGATAGCCCTCTCCTTGACCCTAGCTATAAGATCCTCCCTAGTAAAAAGATCAGAAAAATAGTTGACAGCTTCCTTGGAAAATTCTTCACAGGAAGAAAGTTGAGCCCTTTCAGTCAAAACAAGAGAGGAGATAGAGTTCCCCTAACTCCAAGCCTTAATCGAGTTATGAAAGAACTCATTGTTCCTATCCCCCTCCTCAAGCCAATCAACACAAGATTTTTGCTTCCAGAAAATCTCCTCCTAAAGCTCCCACTCTTCAAGTCCCTTAAGAGTAAAGGATTTAGCTTTACTCAGATCAGAGGTCAACCCTTGGTCCCAAATCTGACGAGTAATATTATCCAACTTGGACTGAGCATCAATCTTTTGAGCATGCAGGCTCCCAAAACATTGTTTATTCCATCTCTTAAGCCTATACTTCACATGTTGAAGCCTCTTACTAAAGGTAAACATGGCCGTCCCATGGGTCGGCATCCCCTCATACCACCAATCCAACATAAGGTTTTGTAAAGACTGATCTCTTAACCACGTCAACTAAAATTTGAAGGAAGTATTTTTGGTGACTCCATATGAGGTGACAGAGAGCTTGATCCGCCAGTGATCAGAGCCCCTCCAATCAAGAATTTCTGAACTGGTGGTCCACCTACTATTCATCCAATAGTAGGAAACCAAAAATTTGTCAAGCCTTTCTAAGATAGCCTCAACACCACATCTCTGATTATTCCATGTAAAGACACCATTGGTTAGCTTCACATCAATGAGATTCAAGGAACCAATCATATCCCTGAGCAGATTTGAAGAAGGGTCCAGCCTGGCTAATCCCCCTCATTTTTCATCCAAAGTAGTAACAACATTAAAATCCCCAGCCATAATCCATGGGAGAAACGGGTCTAGGGATCAGATGAATCTGATATGAGCCCATAAATGTGACTTACCTAAAAAATTAGTAGGGGCATAAATATTGGATAAAAGACACCTTTCTCCATTCTCAAAACTAGAGGCAACCAGAGAAATGGAGGACTGACTAGAAATCCACCATAAGGGGGAAACTTTCCTCAGGTTCCAGAAGCAAGCCACCCCCCCGAACTATTCAAAGAACCCACCCCCTACCAAGATCCCTGGGGCCAGATACGCAAAGCACAATTAGCCAAACCATCCATTGTAAGCTTGGTTTTTGGAATAAAGACCACATCAGGAGACTAAGACTCAATTAATATGCGAACAACCTTTTGTTTGGGGATGCTTTTCAACCCCCTTACATTCCATGATAAAACAATCATTTATGGGGGTGGGAGAAGTGGGAATCAATGGGTTTCACTGACCCAGACTCAACCAAAGTATCACCCATAATCTTAGCCTTCTCTTGGTCAGTCTTCCTATTGCTCTTTGATGGTTTATCCAAAGGCCCCTTTTTAAAGGATTTTTGTTGTAACCCTAGGACATGGGAAGCTTTATTACCCTTCAAAAAAAATGAGGTCCCCTTAGGAGCAAGGGGATCACGAGCCAACATAATTGAACCCTTTGGACCCTTTGATCCCTGCAAATATCCAATATCCTGAACTTGAGGAGGCAAATCTATAGCCATCTGTCCAATCTGTTGGTCCCCTAAAGATAAAATTTGATCCTCCTTTGCATCCTCATCCTGAACCTCATGCTGACCTTTAGCCCCAAAAGATAGCTCAACTGGAGTACCTTCCTCTTGGACCAAGTCACCAAGAGCATCAAACCTATTAAAGGTGCCATCATTCTATCTATCCATCCAGGCTCTCTTCTTACCTTTTCCTTTGTTACGAGACTTAACCGGAGTAAATCCCTCATTATCTACAAGTTCATCAAACAAAGGAGCCTTCTCCTTGTCCACACTAGGAGGTCCATGGACAGCCAAGGGGGAAGACTTATTTCTAGGACATCTGCAATGTAAATGACCATATTCATGACAAATTCTACATCTAAATGGTAGGGTCTCGTAATCCAGCTGTTGGATCCAAGAAGATGATCCCATGAAAATCTCCATAGAATCCGGTAACAGATTATTTAAATCAACTTCTACACAAATATGAGCAAAATAAATTACCTTATAGTCTTGAGTTTGAGTAGTTGAACCCACAAGTTTTCCAAGAAGCAAAGAGATTGAGTGAAGAATATCTTCCCTCCAGAATTCCAAAGGAAGCCTCAGCAAGCGAACCCACACAGGAACTCATGAAGGGATCTCCTCAATAGAGTTGAAGCCCATGTGCCAAGGCTTGATGAAGAGCCCCACCTGGTTAAAGAAATAAGGGCCTCCCTCAAATGCCCTATTCTTGTCTGTCATGCTTGAGAAGATAACCAGAAAATAGTTATTAGCCGCTAGTAGAATCTACATATCTCCTTCTGGGTTCCAAAGCCGACATGCCCAGGAATCTAGCATAGGAAAAGAAAGGCGAAGGCCCAAAAATTTGCAAATAAGAGCATGATTGCACTAGTATTCAACATCCTCTGAAACTTGTTCAGGTTGAATAACCAAAACTGGCTAGTCCTCGGATCTCTCCAAACATTTGTTTACCTTTTTTAATTGAAACATCCCTTTTGAAGAGGAAACACCTTCCCTAGATTGAGGTTTCCCTGTCAGATCCTTATCACTGCCTTGGATCAGAGAAGACGGCCCTACCATATCCAAATTCCTGAAGGAAGCCTGAGAAGAGCCTATACCTCGATTCTCCATGCACCAACGAATCATGACTCAAGAAAAGGGAGAAAGAGACGGGATAGGAGACCCACAGTCTCAGAACACCACAAGCCACCTTCCAAGGAGACGCCAAAGATGAAAATCAGGCAAACAACGCCCACCCACGGGCCAGAAAATGGTCAAAACCCTTGTCTGACCAATGCAAGACCCTACCCACATACCAACACCCCCCCGAAAGTAGCAAAGAAGCTCAAAAATGAGCACAATCACAGACACAGATCAGGCTAGGGCTTGTGGGCCCTAGCATGAACCAGACCTCCTCGCAACGCCATCTCCTATATATCGTCTCTTTAGTGTTATTACTTTCATTCAAAGAATGAATTAAATTATATTAACATAGATAGAGGTTTATCTAAATATTTGTTGGGATTATTAAGTATGGCTAGTTGAGATTTTGGTATCAATGGTGTAAGACATCATCTAGCAGGTATAGTTGTGATAGGGTAAATGTTGTGATGAATTTTAAGGTACATGGTTTAGGTGACTTCATTATGGAATATGACACTGTTGGTCTTTTAATGTTACAGTCTCCTAAGACTTTTATGGCAACTACAAATTTAAATCAATTTTATTTGTCTATTTCGATGTGAATGTGTGTGGATTTTAATGAATTATATTTCTCATGTTTAAATTAGACATTACCATGCAAGTTGGCTAAATCTTTAGGGTATTATGTCTATTTAACAATTAAAGGAGAATTATCTATTTATAGTGTTCTAAATGCTTTGACACACAAGTGTCTATAAGCACATTGTTGAGATCACCCTCTCAGGTTTCACAAATCCTAAAGTGTAGGGGAGAAAGGTTTTAATTCAATCTTTGTTCATTGGCCAAATCTCTCCTTGAATCTAACCATTAGGCCTAGCACCCCTTTAGGATTCATGTTGATTGCAAATTTGGGAACCAACAGATTGGAGACTCTGCTTGGGAAGAACTTTGAATCTCCAGTTGCAAACTATCCTATCACAGAGTCATATTATTTATTGATCTAAGCATCTGGTTCAAATATTGAAGAAATTGAGAACCTAGAGAAAGAAATTGTTTCATTATACTTGAAAGTTCCATGATCTATGGTGCTCTGTTGGTGAAAAGAACTCAAAAGAAAATATCATTATTGAAGATGTTTCAAGTTCTTGAAAAAAATTCCTCTTAAAGGAGGTGGCAAATCTGCTAAAAAACTCAGTGAAGATGTGAAGAAAGTTTCAGATGATCTATAAATATTTCTAGTTAGAAAGAAGAATTTATAGTAGCTACAACATACCTAGGTATTTTCCATATTTTGGTTTTCAAGAAGCATAAATCTATATATGAAGACCATGTTTGAAGGCACTGGAAAACTTTGGTTCCCTTATTTAGTAAAATTGAGCACTACAAGGGTATGTGCAGGATCATCATGGAAAAAATAGGCCCTTAAGTGACAAATTTTTTTAAAAAATAGAGTTAGGCAACTTGACATAAAAATTTGAATAAGCTATCTATATTATTTAAAAAATATGTAACAATAGAATTTGTAGAAAATTGAAAGTAGTTTCTAAACTACTAGGTTTATTTTAAAAAAATAATCTATTTGGTGAAAAATTTAAATTTCAATGTAGTAGCACTTAAATTTTAGGGAAAAAATAAGAAGTAGGTGTCTATCTAACCACCCTAACCACAATAAAATGATAGTATTTTTTATAAGATTTTATATATAAGTAGAGGACTCATGTCCCGATGTGATGCATTTTTATTTTTTTTCCAAATAAATAGTTAATTATGATTTTTTTATTAGAATTTTTTTTAAAATATAAAAACTTGTATGTCTGACCACCTTAAATTGGTCAAAACTTCATGAAATTCATTTTTTTAAATCCTATAATATGCAAAGCATAGAATGTGACACATGTTTCAGATTAAAAAAATGTCATACCATTTGAAAACTATAGATGTTTTTCAATCATCCTATCAATTAGGAGTTTAGTCATAATTCAAATAGAAAATGAATAATATGTATTTATTAAATTCAAAGTAAAGCATAATTTATATTGGTGGAAAGTTGAGAATCTCCTTTAAAAACCCTTTTCATTTCATCAATTTTGGGTAAAAAAAAGTCGTCAGCCACATGTTGTACACATACCTATCATATTGCCACTTTTTGGCCTATCATGATCTTGCACATACCCACAATAAAGGGATGTGGAGAATTAAGTAGTTTTAGAGGGAATGCATTTTATTTGCATATATGTATGGTTTTCCTAGTTCTCCCTATACAAGCTATAAATTCATGCTTGGAACATAGGCATATCCTCAAAGAAAGATGTTCATTAGTGAAAGATATAACCCTTTGGACTTCAGTAAAATCTAGGGTTACCCATAGTTTGTCCCAAGAAGAATTAATGAAAATTTTCCTAGGTTTAGAAGAGATTTCAAAGAATCATCATTAATAAATTTATGTTATTTTATTGATTTAATGAAAGACTGTCAAATAATAGAAGAGGTTGCTATCATGAAGTTTTTTTGTAAGAAATTTAGAGGATCATGTTGCTAAATATTGGTTTTTTGTTTTACTAAAGCATTCCATTTGTTCATGGCAAGAGCTTGAAACACTTTTCATTAATCAATTTCAATGCATACCAAATGATAATATGTGCTTGTTCGAAAGTTGAAATCTGCATATCTAGCAAGAATTTGAAGATGAATCTAAAAAAAAAGTTGAATCCATATAATCTAGTATTGGATTGTGTGATAGAAAAATATTTGAGGATGAATCCCCCTATGACTTTCATGATAGATTCATGAAATTTTTATTTGATATACCAAAATCAGAAAGAACTGATGAATCAGCTTGCATTGGTTTATTCTATAAGAATTGTGAGCCAAGTTTGAGTACCATGCTAGCTCACTTGAAGCCCCCTAGCCTTAAATGCATATATCAATGGATCCCAATGATTGGACAAATGATGGAGCAATATGGAAGTAATCTCCTAACTCAATTATGTGATGGTAATTTTTCTAGACTTACTCCAATGGATGTGGATGGTATAGCAAAAGACAATGATAATGCACCTTGTAGTGATGAGGATGTTGTTTTTGAACAACCTATAAAAGAAATATACCCAGATGAAGATTGCAGCCATAATGGTCATGATGAAGTGAATGATGTTAGCATATAGTTGCCATTGATTTCAAAAGAGAAAATCATGCAAAGGGGGTTTTAGCATGATGACAAAGGATGAATGTGAGGGCAGAGGATCTAATGGAAAATTAGGCTACATATTCAATATGGGTTTTTCAAGAGCATTCCAGTGATGTGCTCTGTAGGTTAAGAAATTGATGAATACACCCAAAAATGAACTATTTCTACTCTCAGGTGATATTAGGGTTTACAAATAAACCCTAATAGGTTTATAGTCATGGCGTTGTAAACAAAAAATATATTTTGTTGTTGACTATGTATTGGCAGTTGCA
The DNA here is from genome assembly GCA_007258455.2 of Sequoia sempervirens. Taxonomy (NCBI): domain Eukaryota; kingdom Viridiplantae; phylum Streptophyta; class Pinopsida; order Cupressales; family Cupressaceae; genus Sequoia; species Sequoia sempervirens. The sequence continues at coordinate 24,472 of VDFB02260535.1, read as the reverse complement.
AGTCACATAAGTTACAACTTATATCTTTGAAGTCATGAGTATGACCGACCCCTTCACTTTATGTTTACCAACTCGACAAATATTCAACAACTATAATATTTCCTAAGTCACAAATGAAATATTTGTCTTCACTTGATCAACAGTGGAGGTCAAGCCTTGAAGATTGGATAGTGCTCACTAATCCCATTGAGTTTTTGGTGGATCCCAACTAAGTCTCACGGGGACAGTGGGGAATGATAGAGATTAAACCAAGCTAATCGAATGGTACATGATGTATGAAAGGTGGGACCTATGAAGGTAGCACACAATGACACCAGATGATGCTTAAGGTGGGACTTGATAGATTGATAGTGGATTTTGGTGATGTGTGACAACAAGTGGTGAAGTGGTATGTGCAGGATCATGATGGGCCAAAAAATGGCGATGTGAAAAAAGTAGTGTTTTGCATCTGCCAAAAAATGAGAAAATCCTGAGTTGACTTTTTTGGGGTTGGTTGTCAGTACATTGCTCCAAAGAAATTCCCAAGGCAAAGTAGCACAAATCAGATATCCAATTTGGATTAGATATCCGATTTGAATTGAATATTTGATTTGGGTCAGGTATAAATACATAGCCGCGACCATTTAAAATTATTTCAACCATTTAAAACATCTCAAATCATAGTGAGAGCGATGTGGGGTGTATCCAATATCTAATTTGAGTTGATATCTGATTTGCAAGGTAATTTTTTAGTTTTGTTTTTGTTTTAATTGATTTTTTTATTAGTTTTGTATAATTTTAACTAGTTTTTTATGGGTTTTTATTAAAAACTAGGGTTTTTTACAATAATTTCATCTATATTATGTAAATTCAATTAGATTAATTAGTTTTGAACTTCAATCTGGTATTATGGCTAAGAATCAAAATGCACAAATTCCAAACTCTCCACCACCTCCACACCCATCAATTGAAGATTTAATTGGTGAAAAATTTGAGCAATTGAGGGGCATTTGTGATGTTTATAAGACAATCCCTCAATTATCACAGATGACAAAAACATTGAAGGAAATAATTAAAAATATAGAAACCCTCTCCACCCAACATAATTCCATTCTTTTGTGGTGAGAAACCATGAGGGAATATTACTCCTATGGATTGTCTTACAAAGATGTGAAAGATCTCAAAATAATAAAAGCCCAAATAGCCTCTTTATTTGTTAACCCCCACACCAGTTTGCTAGTTAATGTTAATAAACCAAAATTTTCTATAAAATGGTGCATGAATAAGGACATTGTAGATAACTTTTAGGATTGTTCGTGGATGGTTTTTGATAAACCACCCAACAATAATATTGATGTACCATTTTACTTTATTAGAAAATTATACGTTGAGTTTGTGTTAGGGCATCATGTCAATTACTTTGGCACTAAACCCTCCCATGGAATCGGTGGAGGTATGCCCCAAGATAGACTAGGAGAAGTTAGAGTAGTCAAGGTCCCATATGTTCCCCCTCCTCCCCTTCCTCAACCACCTCTAGTACATCATCTAGATATTATTGAGGATGTAGCCACATAAACTATTCAGGCTATTGACTCTTTGAGTGATCTTTTGGTTTCCCATACTACTATAGTAGCTCAACCACATGCTAGTGATGATGGCAATGGATCAAGTGCTACTGCATCATCCTCCTTAGGTCCAAATATCTTTGTGCCACATACTTGCACTATGTACCACTAGATATGCTTGGGTCCTCTTGTACATCTTGTTGAGCATCCCTTGGACACTTCTGATTGTGACCTCCATGATGTGGACTTTATAGGAGATCAAACATAGGGGATTAGAGCACACCTTATAGAGTTCTCTACTGCTAGAGAGGGGGACATTGGAATAGTTACACAAGTAAGATTTAAGTTGTAAATTCATAATTTGCATTTTTTTTAAATGAATATTAATAAGAGATAGTAACAAGTACTAATATTTATTTACATGGTCTATTTAATAGTTGATGTTTGAGGAGGAGCTTACATAAGTTATTGATATCACCCTTAAGGCCATTTCATTTGGCCTCGACATGCATGCTGTATATATTTTCACACTCATTCATTTACATTTTTTTATTATATACTTGCTTGTCATTTGAATTGTCATTAATGAAATTATATATTAACTTATATGTTTATCTTATTTTCCTCTTGTAGGAAACACCTAGTGCAAGTGAGATGCAGCATTGTCCAAACCATGGAGGTGCAATGGTAGATATGGGAAAGGTAATTAAATTCAAATTTGATTGAATTAATATTTTTAAGATCTTATATTGATTATACATACATCGACATAGATTGGTAGTTTCATATGTACTTGTCATTTTTATGTATAGGTGGTTAAGAGCTACACATCCTTCTTGACAAGTGTCAGAACACCTAGAGGACTAGGTAGTGGAACACCACAATGAGTAGGTATTGAAACATCTCAAGGAGGAGGTATCAAAACATTTGAAGGAGATAAAGAAAAAGAGATGTCTAAAGAGGTATGTGTTTATTTGATTTTGTGTTTGGTAAATATGTTCCTATTATCAACAATTGTATGCTAACTTGTATCAATTTTATGTTTTTTTTCACATATATATATTAGCATTTTAAAAGTTGGTTTGATTGGTTCTTTGAGAGGGGAATATTCTAGGACTTTTGAACCTTTGAAGAGATGTATATTTGAGGTAATCAAGATTTCAATTTTAGAGTTCAATTATAATTCAATGTATATTGATTTTGATGTTAATTATTTGATTTTAAATTAAATAGTATAACTAATCTCAATTGTGTTTTGAATTTTTCTTGTGCAACTACTTTAAGAGCCAAAGAGTGCTTCAAAGAGGCTACATTTTGATGGTCCACCGGTAGTTTAGGATGAGATAGACATTTTGGCATGTAAATTTTGAATAGATATCGAGATGGAACATGCCACATTTTGTAAAACTTTGTTTGAGTTGGCGTTGATGCCATTTTTGTATACGGACATACACTTGATTATTGGATAATTTGATATATAGAAGTTGACAATAGAAATAATTTGTTCCTCATGTGCATGTTTAAACTCTTCAAAAATTTAATCTTGAGCAATGGTTAAATATCAATGTATAATAGCATAAGAAATGATGGTTATATTATATAGTTCACAATAAAAAATAATGAATAATCTAGTTAAATTATATCATATATTTCTTAGTTATATTATGGTTATATTATATAGTTTAAACCATAGCAGAAAAAATATTTTGGGGAAAATTTTTGGAAACCAAAAGTATAAGATTTAAAAACAATTAGATTTTAAAAAAAATTGTTGTAGAACAAGAGATCAAAAAAAAAAAATTGAAATTGAAAGGAATTTCCATAGCATAGAGATATAGAGAGAAAATAAAATAAAGATTTTAACTAATGAATTGTTAAAATCATATTTTTGTAGTTTATATTCATATCGTTGCTTACATTGCATTGAACATCTTTCAAAAACAAAGCATTATTGCACATTGCATAAGTAACAACTAGATGTTGATAGATGAAAAAATTTCAATTACAATAATTTTTTTACAAAATTAGCCTAAGTAATTATGCTGTTACTTCACATTGCATAACTAATAACTAGGAGTAGCTTTCAATTATATTTTCTTGTCATGGCATTATATGAGACCACATTTCTTTGAGAAATTTTTTCAAATAGTTCATTGCCTTGTCTATGCTACCACATTTTTCATACATGTCTACCAAAGCTTTTTATCAAACAATTCACAGGCTTGTTGCTATGGCTAAAATCCTAAAAGAAGTGCTTTCAAACAAGCTTTGGATGCTTGGAAAAATTCTATCATGTTGAAGCATAATAGTAAGTAATAGCATAGACAAGGCAATGAACTCTTTGAAAAAATTCCTCAAGTAAATGAGGTCTCATGGTGATGGAATGCCATGACAATCAAAATAAATTTTGACTCTCATGGCATTCCATCGCCATGAGACCTCATTTCTTTGAGGCATTTTTTCAAAGAGTTGATTGCCTTGTTGATTGACACGGCATTCCATCACCATGAGACCTCATTTCTTTGAGGTGTTTTTTTCAAACAGTTCACTGCCTTGTCTATGCTACCAAATTTTTCATACATTTCTATCAAAGCATTCTATCAAACATTTCATTGCTTGATGCTATGGCTAAAGGCCTAAAATAGGTGCTTTCGAACAAGCTATAGATGCTTGGAAAAAAACTATCAAAGCATAATAGTAAGCAATATCATAGACAAGGAAAGGAACTATTTAAAAAGATGCCTCAAATAAATGTGGTCTCATGGGGATGGAATGCCAATGTGACAAGAAAATTTCTATAGATTATCATGGCATTCCATCACCATGAGACCACCCTTTTTGAGGCATTTTTTCAAACAGTTCATTGCCTAGTATATGTTACCACATTTTTCATATGTCTACCAAAGCATTTTATCAAATAGTTCACTACCTTGCTGCTATGGCTAAAAGCCTAAAATAAGTGCTTTCAAACAAGCTATGGATGCTTGGAAAATGGTGCAGGAGCACCTTGGAAAGAGAAGACTAGGCGATGGTTAGTGAGTCAAGTTTTGAGTTTTAGTTTTATTGTGTGTTTTTAATAAGGTCTATTACACCAAAAATATTCTAATAAATGCCTTATGGGGTTAGTTAGTCATTTAGGAGTGAAATTTGGAAATTTTTAGAAAAGATACTAAAAATAGTATTGAAGTTGCTTTGTACAACTTGTCAACTTTGCATGTTAGAGGAGGATTAATCCTCTTCCACTCAAATTATTGCTTGTAACTATTGTAATATGGTGGAAAATATGTTGAAAATCCTTTGAATGATTCGAGGTATGAAGATTGAATGATTTTGAAGGGAATAATAGAGGTTTTCTCTATTTTTCTATAAAATTTGTGTTTTTCAGAACTTGTCGAGCTCAATATGATTCTATATGGAAGATTTACACAAGAAGCACATTAGGATTAGTTATATCTATGTCTTATATTTAATTTGATTCTTATTTGGATAGATTTCATCAAAAATTGAATTAGTTCTAAATATTTTTCTATCGGGTGGTCGAAAACCCTCAATTTAAAGGGTTGAGATTAGTAAAAATGTAAAATCTCATCATTCCACTGTTGAAATTTTGTGAAAACTAGTGGAATGATGCTTTGTGGGATTATTTATCATATTATGTTGGTTACAAGGCTAAGAAAGTATGTTTCATGGATTTTTGATCGAACCCCAGCTTGATTTTCCCATGTGTTAAGCTAGGAAATCAAGAGAATAGTAAGGATCAAAATATTTTTCATAATATTTTATCAAATAAATGGTGGATTCCTATCTTTTTTCACCCAACGAATCTACTGGTGAAGTTATTTGGAGTCTGTGAGTGAATTTGAGCACACCTCCTTTGTAAAAGTGGCCTATTTAGGCCTAATTACAACGCTGCGGGTCAGATTAGACCAATTTGTTCCAAAGTAACATCATGAACCTTTTTGATATGTTGAAATATGTGTGAAAGAGTTCTCAATAATTTTTTGGTCGTATCTTTAGTCCATCATCTACAATGGAATTGAATGAAAACTAGGTATAGGTGTCGTAGTTGGTAAATAGCTAAAATAGTGCAAAAATCCATTGTTGGGTTTGGAGCCTTCATGAATGTTTGAAATTGTGTTAGTTTGAGTTGTGACCTTTTCCACCCTTTTCCTTGCATGAAAAAATATCTATCAAATCATAATAATAAGCAAGAGCATAGACAAAGCAGTGAACTATTCAAAAAAATGCCTCAAAGAAATGTGGTCTTAATGTGCTTGTCATGGCATTCCATCACCATGAGACCACATTTCTTTGAGGAATTTTTTTCAAACAGTTCATTTCCTTGTCTATTCTACCACATTTTTCATACATGTCTACAAAAGCATTTTATCAAACAATTCACTGCCTTGTTGATATGGCTAAAAGTCTAAAACAGGTGCTTTCGAACAAGCTATGGATACTTGGAGAAATTCTATCAAAGAATAATAGTAAGCAATAGCATAGACAAGGAAATGAGCTGTTTGAAAAAATGGCTCAAAGAAATGAGGTCTCATGGTGATGAAATTCCATGAGAATCAAAATTTCTTTTGATTGTCATGGTATTCCATCACCATGAGACCTATTTTTTTCAAAAGTTTGTTTATTCTACCACATTTTTCGTACATGTCTACCAAAGAATTTTATCAAATAGTTCACTGCCTTGCTGCTATGGCTAAAATTCTAAAACAAGTGATTTCGAACAAGCTATGGATGCTTGAAAAAAATCTATCAAAGCATAATAGTAAGCAATAAGCTATGGTCTCATGAATTTTTTCCAAAGAAAAATCAGCATTGGAGTCTAGTTGGAGGCTGAAAAATACTTACAAGGGCATAAATAAATATTGTAAACATGGCCTAAGGGTTGGAGAAGTTGAAAATAAGAATTTGCATCTTTGAGGAAGAATATTTTTGTGTTTTTCCAATGTCTTGTGTTGTTCTTTTGCTTTTGTATAGTCTGTACAGCCAACCTTATTATGATTTTCACATGTGTGGTATAGTTAGATAATTGAGTTACCTTTCAAATGCCTTTGGTTTGGTCAAATTTTATGGAGATTTGAATAAGGTTTGGTCAACTGAGGAAAAAGTTGTCAAATGCAAGTAACGTAAAGTTGCAAAGTGGTGCAACTTTCATTCTGCAACTTATACGACCAAATGGACTATTCCAAGACATTTGGATGGGTATTTTTGTGCTAGGGATGATCCTCTTTTGTACCCAAATACGCCAAATCACTCTAAGGTACATTGGACCGACGATTTCCCTTAAGAGTCAAAAGTGTTAAATGGAAGAAATCTTTGAAGGGCTATTTCTCAAAAACCGTGATGCTTACATACTCTCCATCTGAGTTAGTGGGATTGTACTGCGATCCTCTACAATAACATCTCTTGTTTTTTTTTATCTTGAAGGCATTTTCTAGTGGTGATGAGTTTTTCAGTTGAGAAAAAAGTTATCAAATGCAAGTAGTGTAAAGTTGCAAAGTGGTGCAACTTTCATTCTGTAACTTGCATGACCAAATAGACTATTCCATCACATTTGAATGGGTATGTTTACACTAGGGATGGTCCTATTTTTCACCCAAATACGCTGAATCACTCCAAGCTACATTGGATCGAAGATTTCCCTCAAGACTCTAAGTTGGTAAAAGGAAACAATCTTTGAAGGGCTATTTCTTGAAAAATAGCAGTGTAAAGTTGCAAAGTGGTACAACATTCATTATGCAATATTTATGACCAAATGAACTATTCCAACACATCTAGGTGGGTATTTCTATGTTAGGGATGGTCCTCTTTTACACCCAAATACGCTGAATTACTCTGAGCTACAATGGATAGATGATTTCTCTTAAGAGTCCAAAGTGATAAATTGCAACAATCTTTGAAGGGATATTTATTAGAAATCCTAGCACTTATAAACTATTTTTCTGAGGATATGGGATTTTATTAGGACCCTCTACAATTACCTCTCTCATTTTTTTCTATCTCAAAGATGTTTTCCCATGGTGATGAGTTTTCAGTTGAGGAAAAAGTTGTCAAATGCAAGCAGTGTAAAGTTGCAAAGTGGTTCAACTTTCATTCTGCAACTCGTACAACATACAAAATATTCCAACACATTTTTATGGGTATGTTTACTATAGGGATGGTCCTTTTTTGCAATCAAATACGTCGAATCACTCTAAGCTACATTGGACCGGTGATTTCCATTAAGGGTTTGAAGTGCTAAAAGGTCATACCATCTATTGTACAATTTGTACCTTAATGGTATGGCCATGGTAGATTTTATTAGGACTATATAAGGTGACTATGTGTGTTTAAAGAGCTGGAAAGGTTTGTAGTTGAGTTGGTGTGTTGCCATGCATGGCAAAAATGAGTGAAATTAGGTGAAAGATGGTGGTTACAACATGTTAATGTCAATGAAACATAGGGGATGCAATATTTAAGGTTGGTTCAAACTTGTGTAGGTCCTGATAGACATGCTTGATGAGTTTATAGGTTGTGGCAAGGTTGGAAACATTGATTTCCTTAAAAACCTCATGAAAGTTGCTAAAATTAAGGGTTTGTTGAAATAGAGCTTTATAAAGCGTATCTCACCAAAATAATTGTGGTTTTTGTAGTTTGGTAGGCTATTTAATGCTTCCCCATCAAAATTTTAGGTTTCGGAAGTGTTTAAATATGAGTCTCTTTGTAAAATCAGCCTATTTTGAGGTCTTGGACAATAACAGAGTGCTAGTTTGAAGCCTTTGTTTCAAAGGAACCTACTGAATTTTTGAAAGTGTCAAGGGTTGGCTGGTTGAGCTAGTCCTTTGTGTGAAAAGTGAGAAAAGGAGGTCTACAGACCTACTAGGAAGAGTAACCATTTTAGTGAAGTTGCACACAAGTTTGGGTTTGAGGATAAAATTGGAGTTTGAATCATCTTGAATTGTAATTGTGTTGTTTAAAGCCACCTAGCTCTTGCATAATAAAACTCTTACCCAATCAACTTGAACATCATGCACACCCAAATAACTTGTTTCCACTTTGCTAGAAAGCATCCAAGCATCCAATCAGTGGAGTAGTGTTGAATTGTTGATTAAACTCTCAAACCCCTAAATGGAGGTTTTCAAACTGAGTCACAATAAATATGCTCCCAAAGCTTTTATTCTTAATGAAATGACCTCAAATCTCTTTCAAAAGAGAGTTAACTCGTTACTCTATAAGATCAAAGACACAATTACATTGAAAATGACCTTCACATGACCTTTTAACATTTTTTTTGGCAAAAGTGGCAAGCCACTATAATTTATTATATATAAATAAGAGATATTACAAAACTTGGCTCAAACGAGCATACCGACAAGAAAGAATCAGGAAGAAAACCTTTGGTTGTAGCTTGATTAAGTACAAAAATATCTTACAGAATTGTCCCAATAATAGTAACAAAGCATACACCTGTATGACTATTTCAACCTATGAGTTTCCAAAATATAGACCCCTTTACATTTTAAACATACCCTTCATACAATTCCAAACATTTGACCCATATTTCAAAAAACATCACTGGATATAGATTATTCCCATACACAAGTATGACCTTTTTACATTGTTTCACATTTGAAAACTCAAATTTTACAAATTTTTCCTATTGGAGGCATTTAGGTCATAGTCTTCCACAAGAGTAGCATGTTGACATTTTGGAGTAACAAGGACCTGTACAAACCATCAATGTAGTAGTTAAACTACATACAATAGAAAATATGCTTAGAATAACCAATCTATATTATTCTAAATGACCTAATTGATGATGAGATGGTAATGCAAACTATAGAAGATTCTTACAATTTAACAAATCTATATTATTGTAATCTATTTCATACCTCTTCGAAAGGATCCAAGTTGGCTATTATTGTAGTAGGTTCATGATCAATCATGCCAAGAATATCACAAAAGTTGTCAAATGAGAAAACTATATTGTCACAATAGAAAAGATTCTTAGATTAACAAATATATATTATTCTAAACAACCTGATTGATGATGAATTGGTAATGCAAACTATAAAAGATGCTTTGAATAACCAATCTATATTATTTTGAATGACCTAATTGATGCTTTACATTATCCGTTAGCTTCTTATCAACACATGTAAGCCTCCTAAAAAAAGCCCATGTATCATTTTGAAGACGATCATCTATTCTTTCTCTTCTTGCAATTGCTCTATCCAAATTTTTATGATTTATGTCAAAATAAATACAAGTTTGTCTCATAAAGTGATCCTTTTTCAATTGATGGCTTGTTAGGGTGGTTGTAATGACTCTCCAACCAGCTCTCTTATCTTTTTCCTTGTTATTTTTTCCAATAGAATTAAGAGCATTGAAAAGGTTTTTGACAATAATAGAATTTTTTTAGTCTTCTTGTTCACACGAATCTTCAATTTGGCTAGTAAAGGTCTCATATTTTGCATCTTTAACAATTGTACACAAAGTTAGCATTGCTCGGTCAATGTCTTATCACTACAATATTGGTTGAAAAGTCTTGTAGCCCACAACCAAAAGGTTTGTGTTGACCTCTTTCCTTCAAAATTGTTTATAATGTTCTCATCAATTTCAAGTAACCATTTAGGGGTTCTTGAAGGTCTTGAATTTGGAATATTTCTTTCTTCCACAAAAGGTTCTTCATTTCTCATGTAATATGGGGGTATGTGTAGGATCATGATGGGCCAAATAATGACAATATGATGGGTATGTGGCTAACAATTTTTTTTACCTAAAATTTATGAAACCAAAAGGGTTTTTAAATGAGATTCTCAGCTTTCTACCAATATAAATTATGCTTTACTTTAAATTAAGTCAGTATTTAGTATTCATTTTCTATTCAAATTACACCTAAAGTCCTGATTGATAGATTGATTGATAAACATCTATAGCTTTCAATTGCTATCACATTATATGCTTCACATACTATAGGATTAAAAAAAGAAAAATTGAATTTCATGAAGTTTTGACCAAGTTAAGGTGGTCAGACATACGAGTTTTTTATATATTTTAAAAGTTGTAATAAAAAATTAATAATTAATTTTCTACTTGGAAAAAAATTACAAAAAAATATGCATCACATTGGGACATGAGTCCTTTAATTATCTCTAAAATCTTATAAAAAATTATTATCATTTTATTATGGTTAGGGTGGTCAAACAGACACCTACTTCTTATTTTTTTCTCGCAATTTAAGTACTATTGCATTGAAATTTCAAATTTGCACCAATATATATATATATATATATATGTATGTATATATTTTAAACAAACCTAGTAGTTTAGAAACTACATTTAATTTGCTACATATTTTATTTGTACATATTTTTGAAATAATATAGATAACTTATTCAAATTTTTACATCAAGTTGCCTAACTCTGATTTTTCTAATTTTTTTGCCACTTAATTGCCTTTTTTTTCCATGATGATCTTTCCAATATCCCTCATGAAACATAATTTACACTTGGTTCAATATTATATTCAACATATTCAATTCCAACATTTTGACCTTCAACATTCTCAATATCAATTTCAATAATTTCATTCCCAATTTCAATATCATGTTCAACATCTTCAATTCTAGCATTTTCACCTTGAACATATTCAATTTCCTCTTCACTTGAAATACCATAGGGCTTAGGTTAACCAATATTTAACATACCTTGTCTTCTCTGCCTATGACCTTCTCTATCTCTTTGTCTATATTCTTCAATTTTTTCTTTTGTAAGCTTTCTCTTACATTTTTACTTCCGACAACTATTGCTCCCCATTATACCTCATAAAAGATTCTAAAAAGATGATTGATTACGACAAATTTGAGTTGAAGATGCTCCAAAAATTGATATTTGTCTCTTCCTATCTAAAATAACACTTTTTTCACCTAAAAATCCTGCAAATAGAATGTAGGGTTTGTTGGGATGCCGAAAATGGCCCACATGTGGTTTTCCTATGGCCCACAAATCTGATATCTGATTTGAAAAAAAAATTAAAAGGTATTGTAATCGTAAGATTTTAGTGTTATAAATTAGATATTTGATTCAAATTAGATATCCAATTGGTGCACACATATACCTAAGAGTAATTAGGAGGTGGAGGGTGGGGAAGAGAGAGAGAGAGGGATAGGGAGAGAGAGGGGAAGGGAGAGATAGAGAGAGAGAGGGAAAGGGAGAGATAGAGAGAGGGAAAGTGAGAGAGAGATACAAAGAGGGGGAGAGACATAATTAGGAGGGGGAAGGGAGAGAGAGGGAAAGGGAGAGAGAGACATAAAGAGGGGGAGAGAGAGAATTAGGATGGGGAAGGAAGAGGGTAAGAGGGGAAGAAGGGGAGAGGGGAAGAGAGAGGGTTGATGATAGAGGGTTGATAGTTTAAGGTTGAGGGTAGAGGGTTGATGATATAGGGTTGAGGGATAAGGGTTGAGGGGTTAAGGGTTTACAGTTTAAGAGGGAGAGAGATAGAGGGTTGGAGAGAGAGGGTATGTAGATAGGGGTTTAGGGTTTATGGGAGTAGAGAGAGAAGTGAGAGAGATATAGGAGAGAGGGGTGAGGGAGAGAGAGTGAGAGAGGGTAGAGGGTAGAGGGTTTAAGGGTTTAGGGTTTAAGGGTTAAGGGTAGAAGGGAAATATATAGAGGGAGTGACTCTAAGAGAGAGACTTGAGAGAGGGAGATGGGGTAGGACAGAGAGATTTTAGAGAGAGAGGGAGTGGGAGAGAGATAGAGGGTATATAAGGTTAATGGTAGAGGGTAGAGGGTTTGAGGGTTTAGGGTTTAAGGGTCAAGGGTTTAGGGTTTAGTGTTAAGGGTAGAGGGAGTGAATGAGAGTGAGAGAGACTTAGAGGGTAGGAGAGAGAGGATAGAGGGTTAAGGGTAGAGGGTAGAGGGTTAAGGGGGGGAGAGGGAACAAAGATAGAGGGAGTGACTCTAAGAGATAGACCTGAGAGAGCAAGAGGGGGTAGGAGGGAGATACTTGATAGAGAGAGAGGGAGTGGGAGAGAGATAGAGGGTATATAGGCTTAATGGTAGAGGGTAGAAGGTTTAAGGGTTTAGGGTTTAAGGGTTATGAGTTTATGGTTAAGGGTTAAGGGTAGAGGGAGAGATATAGAGGGAGTGATTGAGAGAGAGAGACCCGAGAGAGGGAGAGGGAGTTAGGAGAGAGATACTTGAGAAAGTGAGTAGAGCATAAGGGTTTAAGGGTTAAGGGTTTAGGTTTTAAGGTTTAAGGTTTAAGGGTTAAGGGTAGAGGGGAAAGAGATAGAGGGAGTGACTCTGAGAGAGAGACCTAAGAGAGGGAGAGGAGTAGGAGGGAGAGACTTGAGAGAGAGAGGGAGTGGAGGAGATATAAAGGGTATATAGGGTTAATGGTAGAGGTTAGAAGGTTTAAGGGTTTAGGGTTTAAGGATTAAGGGTTTTGGGTTTATGATTAATGGTAGAGGGAGAGATATAGAGGGAGTGAGTGAGAAAGAGACCTAAGAGAGGGAGAGGGTATTAGGAGAGAGAGACTTGAGAGAGAGAGAGAGTAGAGGGTAGAGGGTTTAAAGGTTAAGGGTTTAGGGTTTAGGGTTAAGGGAAGAGGGGAGATAGATAGGAGTGATTGAGTGAGAGACTTGGGAGAGAGAGAGGGAGAGAGAGAGAGGGAAAGAGATAATATTTAAATATTTTATATATTATTAATATTAATTAGCTATATAATATTTTATATATTAGTAATATATATCTTTATATATATTTAAATATTTTACATAATAATATAATATATGATATATTAAATACATAATTCCATAAGAGATTATCATAAATTGTATATTCAATATTAAATTATAAACTATATTGTATATTCTAAACTAGATATATTAAAAAAAACTATAAACTATTTATTTCATTTTTTAAAATCATATCTAAAACAAATCAGATATCCGATTTGAATTGAATATCTAATATTTCTAACACTTACTTTACTACCTAGGGATTAGCCTCAGGCTTGCTTTGGAATTTGGCAAGGACATGCCAATCATAAGAAGTCAACACAAAAGTGACTTTAATAGCTTACCTTGCTTTCCTAGACTTCGCCCATGTGGCTGACGACTTTTTTTTAACCAAAATTGATGAAATGAAAAGGGTTTGTAAAGGAGATTATTAGCTTTCTAGCAATATAAATTATGCTTTACTTTGGAGTTAATAAATAATTATTATTCATTTTCTATTAGAATTATGACTAAAGTCCCAATTTATAGGCTGATTGAAAAACATCTATAGCTTTCAAATGGTATCACATTTTTTGAATCCAAAACACGTGTCACATTTTATGCTTTGAATACTATAGGATTAAAAAAAAAAAAAATCATGAATTTTTGACCAACTTAAGGTGGTCAGACACATGAGTTTTATATTTTTTAAAAGTTGTAATAAAAAATTCATAATTAATTATTTGCTTGGAAAAAAATTACAAAAAATATGCATCACATCCGAACATGAGTCCTCTACTTATATCTAAAATCTTATAAAAAAATATTATCATATTATTATGGTAAGGGTGGTCAAACAGACAATTACTTCTTATTTTTTCCCTAAAATTTAAGTACTAGTGCATTGAAATTTCAAATTTTCAGCAAATAGATTTAAAAAAAAAAAACTAGTAGTTTAGAAGCTACATTCAATTTTCCACAGATTCTATTCTTACATATTTTTTAAATAATATAGATAATTTATTCAAATTTTTACATCAGGTTGCCTAAATCTGATTTTTTTGAATTTTCATTGCCACTTAAGGGCTTGTGTTTTTCCATGATGATCCTACACATACTCAAAGGATGATTTGATTGGTACCAAAAACTCACATCATTGTTGTGAGTTGCATGGTGATCATGTGGATAAAAAATGGAAACAACCCACAAGCCCCACAAAGTTTGTGTGGGCCCATTGTCTGAGCTCACAAGATTGTAAGCTTTAGACGTGTGTCTTGGTTAAACCCACATAAGGAAAGCAATGTATGGAGGAGATTTATGGTACAAATTGTTTGGTGATTGATCCAACGGTGATCATTAGTTAGTGAAGATAAATGGTGAATATTGATTAATGTTGATCAGACGATGATGGTGGATCATGATGAAGGCTGATAGGTAGCAAAGAGTGATTGCTCAAATATGCTAATTCACATCATTGTTGTGAATTAGGTGGTGATGACATGAAGGAAAAAATGACATCGATGGGACCATAGTATGTGTCTCTTTGACAAAGCGATATGATAGATCGAGATGAATATTTAAACAATCACTTATTCAAAGGTAAATATTTAAAGACATGAAAGTGAACAAGGATTGAAAGATTAGGGCATGAAAGGATAAGATCGATGGTTGGAATTTAAAAGTAGAGATCTAAAATGGCTATGACAATGTGAACAAGGGTTTAGACTACAAACTAATGTAGATGAAGGAATTAACTAGCCCAACTACACTAGCAACCAATGTAATTTGATTTGAAGCACAAAATGATAGATTGGATGTACACAGAGACAAAGATTAAAATCAGATCGAAGGAATAGAAGAATGCATTAAATGCATATCTAATTCTAGGGTTTGAGAGAGAATGAATGAAGGAAAATTATTTGTAACAAAATTAAATGTTGGGAGGCTCGATGCAAGATATGGAACTATCTGGTAGACTCTATCAAATATCTTAATTATGAGCTAAACACTGGTGTGTGTGTGGCTCGAGGTAGAGGAATCTTGCTACTGAAGATAGCAAGTATGGAAACCCTAGCAACAAATTTGAGCTAATCTATACAGGTGAGAATATTGAGGCAAGGATTATAGATCGATTGAGTTAAGTAAAAAGAAGACAATCAAAGAATTTTCAATGTTGTTGGATCTGATGTAAGTGAAAAGTGTGAGTAGTATAGAACAATAGAGTGTGTTGAATAGAGTAATGTATAGCTGAGTATGCAAAAAAGGAAGTGATATAGTTAAGTAGTGCAATAGACAATGAATGCACATATGTGTGTAGCCTAGACACAATACAAATCATCATATAGGTTTGCATTCAGGAGAGTGAAAGTGTGTGAAACACTATAAAGCAGAAAAAGAGTAGAAGAGAGTGCAACTTCAGCAGCAATAGTGTAGGTTGTAGGGTGTGCAACAATTCATTGAATGTAATGGTACATTTTTAGGTTGAGTGGAACCTAATTGTATGCATATATGAACCTATAATTTTGTTGAGGTTGTAGCCTCATTGAACTAAGTTGTAGCTCCTAAGAAATGGTGTTGCAACATCCTTGAAGTTGTAGCTTCTAAATTAGGGAGTTGTTGCTTGGGTTGTGGCCCTAAAAATTGTAACAAAAGATTTCATTTGTGATGTTGAATTTGAGCAATAGCCTCAAGTAGATTTTGTAACTGTGGTTTTTTCCATCTTAGTTTTTCCATGTATATCTAGTGATGTGGGAATGTTTGTGTTGATTTTTTATATGCATGTTTATGTTTGCATCTTTATTTTTCAATCTACACATTAAGTGTTGGAGAAAGAAATCTGCATAAATTATTTGAGCTAAGGAAGTAATTTGTATAAAAATTTTGAGGGCTAAAGTTTTAAGTATCTACTAATTCATGCCCCTTCTTAGTAGATCATTGTGTTCTAACAAATGAAACCTATGAAGTTTATCCGATTTTCTCTGAGAGTGCAAAAATAGAGAGATTTTTCTACATGTGATGAAGGTGGCAGTGATGCTAAGTATGCTGATTATGAAGTTTCATCTCTTCATGATGATAATATTAGTATTGTTGATGTCAGTATGCAATCAGCTAATGATTATTCTTATCTAGATGATCGAGATGATTGTTAGTTTTTTTGTATCCCTTATGAATGTGATTCCTCTCATAAGGATGAGGCAACACTAATTTCCCTAAGTGAAAATATTCCAATGAATATGATGGCAATACTTTTGAAGGCTCATAAGAACAAGATAGTGGATATGAGGGTATGTGCAAGATCATCATGGAAAAAATAGGCCCTTAAGTGGTGAAAAATTTAGAAAAATTAGAGTTAGTGACATAAATAAGTTACCCATATAAGAATATGATGGCAATACTTTTGAAGGCTCATAAGAACAAGATAGTGGATATGAGGGTATGTGCAAGATCATCATGGAAAAAATAGGCCCTTAAGTGGTGAAAAATTTAGAAAAATTAGAGTTAGACAACTTGACATAAAATTTTGAATAAGTTACCTATATTATTTCAAAAATATGTAAGAATAGAATCTGTAGCAAATTAAATGTAGTTTCTAAACTACTATGTTTTTCTTTAAAAAAAAATTATTTGGTGAAATTTTGAAATTTCAATGCAGTGGTACTTAAATTTGAGGGAAAAAATAAGTAGGTGTCTATCTGACCACCCTAACCACAATAAAATTATAATATTTTTTTATAAGATTTTAAGTACAAGTAGAGGACTCATGTTCTAATGTGGTGCATATTTTTTTTGTAATTTTTTTGCAAGTAAATAATTAATTATGATTTTTTTATTACAACTTTTAAAAAATATAAAAAATCATATTTCTGAGCACCTTAATTTGCTAAAAACTTCATAAAATTCAATTTTTTTTAATCATATAGTATGTGAAGCATAGAATGTGACACATGCTTCAGATTCAAAAAATGTGATACCATTTGAAAGCTATAAATGTTTCTCAATCAGCCTATCAATCAGGACTTTAGTCATAATTCAAATAGAAAATCAATAATAATTATTTATTAAATTCAAAGTAAAACATAATTTATATTGGTGGAAAACTAAAAATCTCTTTTAAAAACCCTTTTCGTTTCATCAATTTTGGGTAAAAAAAAGTTGTCCACCACATACCCATCATATCACCACTTTTTGGCCCATCATGATCCAACACATACCCATGAACTAAATATATTATTTGAAGAAGAAATGTGTAATCAGAAGTGTTATGATACATTGGATTATACCAATTACTACAAGTGAGTGTAGCATTAATACAAGCTTTCATGATGATGATACAAAGGAGCTTGCTGATTTGAGGAATGCTCTTGAACATGGCATTATATGTGAGGCCCAATGTAGTACCCCTCCACTTTGCTTATGTTTTTCTGTTAGCATGTTTTCACTTTGATAGACCTTGGTACTTTGTTTTGGATATTTTGATCACTGACCTTAGAGCGACAGTGGATTCGTTTTGTGATATGATGATACATTGTATGGTGATAATTAATTTCTGACATGCTTTGAATTAGCGTAGATGTTTCCTTCAGATGTTATTGCTATATATATGTTTATGGTAGATTAACTGTTACTTAATTTTTCAGTTTGATGTGATGTGTATTGGTGTGGAGAATGGAGTTGCATCACTCGCTTGTGAGTGCCCTATGATTTTTGTGATTTTCTCTGCACGGTGTGTTTTGAATAATGGATTATATATATATGTATGTTATTTGTTTGATTGCAGGATTGCAGGTACATAACACTGACTCCACCTGGTTTCTCAGGTCTGAGTGTGTCAAGACTCAACGAAAATGTTGATTGGGAGGTAGTATCAAGGTTCTTCTTAGTCTAGTCTTAAACCTAGTCATAGTATGTCGTCAGTTTAGTCTGGTGTCTTTGTTGGTTTCATTTGCGTTTGATTGGTTTATTTGTAATGAAAGGAAAATTTTATTAATTAATGATAGTTTAATATTCTTTAATTTAATGTTTATTTAAAATCAAATTTAAATGTTGAGAATAAAGATTAATATTTTATTTAATTAATTAAATTAGTTTGTTTGGTTAAGTAATTTAATCACTGTGATTAAATTGATTTAATTAAATTAATTAATTAATTAAATTAAATTTATTTTATTTGTGTGAATAGATTTAATTTAAATTAAATTATTTTGTGGGAAATGGTATTTTAATTGTTAAATAAATTAAATTAAATAAGGAAAAAGGGAAATTGTATTTTAAAATTTGAATTCTTTAATTCTTGAAAGGCATTCAATTTTTGATAAGGAAGAAAGAAAGAATTACCTGTAAGTTGGTTGGAAGATATTTTCTTCTTGACATGTGTGGTAGGGTATGTGCAGGATCATGATGGGCCAAACAAGCCCTTAAGTGGCAATGAAAATTTAGAAAAATTAGAGTTAGGCAACTTGATGTAAAAATTTGAATACGTTATCTATATTATTTCAAAAACATGTAAGAATAAATTATGTGGGAAATTGAATGTAGTTTCTAAACTACTAGGTTTATTTTTTTTTTTTTACAAAATCTGAAAATTTGAATTTCAATGCGGTATTATAAATTTGAGGAGTAGATTTTTATCATGGACCCTAGCCATATAAAAATGTGTTATACGGTGTGCATCACTTTTTAAAAATGTTGTTTTCTAAAACAAATCTATTTTCGTGGGAGATGGAAAGAAGTGTAATTTGATTCCAAAAATTTTGAAAAAATATTTTAGAATCACAAACAAAATTTGATGAGACTCTTAGTTTGCACCATCTTCAAATTCTTCACCAGTTTAGCCAATTATAGTTCTCAATGTGGAGATTTAGTGTTGCAATAATAATTTCACGTCCGCTTTGGCCAAAAATTGTAAAACCACTATTATGGGATTCACCCATGTGTGAGCATTCTTTGCTTAATACACAAGAGGATTGCACATTGTTTCTGAGGCATGATATCTTTTTTGACCTTAATCATTATGAGGGGGTTAGTAAATGTGATAAGACTATGCCTTCATATGGTCTTGATCATTATCCTCATATTTTATCACTTGCCACAAAATTAGAAAAAGAAATGAGTGGAAATGATGTGGAATATGTGATTTGGTTGGCATGTGACAATAAAAACAAAAAACATGGAGAAAGTTCTCACTTGTTCAAAGGTAGCCTGACACTTGTTTTTTCAAAAATAAAGTTACTCATGTTATTGTGGTGTGACATAGGAAGGTATGGATTAAATGAGATGAAATCTTTTAATAGTTTGGTGTTTGACAAAGGTAAGAATTGACTTCCCTTTTTCATTTGGTGGCCTCAAACCACCAAGTGTGGTTAAAAATTTGAAAATAAAAGCACTTTATCACCCAATGATTCTGGCACTCGCTTTTCTCTTCCATAAGATTCTAAAATATCACATTGTTTATTGAGGAACAAATGCCCCAAGAAAGAGCCACTAATGGGACTCTCAAAATGAACATAACCTTTTTATGTTCAATAATAGGTTCAACTAAACTAGGGAACATATTGTGCTTGATTCTAGTCCAGTGATGCAAAAGAGGTGGACAACAAGTGGAAACCTAAGAACAAAGCATGAATCAAGGGCTCATAGCAGTAAGGGGCAGCAAGCTTGTGAGGGCACCTAGTTAGATTAAATGTTAATGATATAATGGAAACCATGTCCATAAGAGAACAATTATGAAGAAGGATAATACAATGGATGAACAAAACAAATCAACCCATGAAGGATAATCATTTTGGTAGTATGGATAGTCATGGTCTCATGACTATAAAAAATGGGCAACAATATTACAATTAAAAATAGAAATTCATTCGTAATAACTCAAAAGGAATTCACCAAAGAGAAAAAGGAAAAGAGCAGTGATTATGGAGATTGTTATGGAAATGTATTTAATTATCATAATGAGATAAAACCATGAGCATGCAGGCATGTACAATAATAGGGTTAATAAGACCCATACTTCATGAGTAGGGGGAGCACATCGTGGTCGAGTTTCAAAGAGTTCAAGGGCAGAAATTGCATAAGATGGTAGTGACCATTAAAACCAATCAAAAAGAAACTCCCTAACCTATAAAAAAGATAGTCTTAGTGACTGTAATAAAATCAAGAGGATAATCTTATTGATTGTAATAAAGATAGTAGGTGGCAATCTTGCCTACATCTATGTAGTTTGTTTTTCTGTTTAGATGAGAGAGAAGGAAATGGCATATAATAGGAAAGGGTTTTCAAAAGATTAAGGAGGTTCCAATTTTTTTCTTTTTCGAGATTTGGATGCAATGCTAACTTCCACAACCTTTGTCATCATCCTCCCTGCTTACTCCATGTGCATGCATCAAATGAAATTATTGAAAAGGGCTTTGGAAACCCTTGTGCAAATACAATCAGAAGTTTGAAACTTTTAAAAGAAAGTGCCAATTGGCAGGTGCAATGCTAAATATGGGGTGAAAAAATGCTTCAAAACAAACATCATTTAATGGTGGACACTAAATGGGAGTGTTGGAGCAGGGTATTGACATCCATCAAAGCATAAAGGATAGATGAATTATATCAGATGTTATAATTGTAAGTGCCTTGCTAAATATGCATGTAAATGTGGAAGCATAGACATATAGCAAAATGTTTGACATAAAGCCACAAAAGAAATGTTATCTCAGAAATGCAATGATTGAAAACATGAAAAATATGGAAGCATGTGCAGGTGTGATATCTTTAACAAAGTTCCTCAATGAAATTTCATCTCATGGAATGAGATGAGTGCCTAGAATATGTACAAAATGGATTTGTTGAATCAGCTTTAGAAATTTCCAACCAAATGCATTCGACAGTTGTAATTCTGAATTCTACAATATTTGCTAGCATTCCACTGTGTTTGACTGAATAAAAGGATTGAAATGGGGTATGGGAATTCATCAAAGAATATTTGCAAACATTGTAGTTGACTGCCCCAGAAGACATTAATATAAAACATTGAAACAACAAAATAGGCACCGTGTAAAGGCATAAAGGAAATCTGGAATTTTCTTAGTGGTTGTAGTCGTAATTCTTACAGTAGACATGCATATAAATTATGGAATCTTATATAAGGAAAGTAACCTGTTTGACCAAATGACTCAAAGAACAGCGGTATCAAGAAGCAAAATGCATATGGAGGATATCAGTCACCCACATGACCTCACAAGGACTTCGCTTCATGCAATGAATATAGGCCACATAGTTAAAAAGGATTTGTTGAAAAGGTTTTAGAAAATTTTGGGTGAATGCAATTAGAAGATATAAAGCCACTTTCCACGACCTTTGTCACCATCCTCCCTGCCCGTACAAAAGTGGAGCTTTAGAATGAGGTATGGATGTTTGTCAAATCATAAAGGATAAGATGTAGTTTCAGTCGCCTTTATGCACATACATGCAAAATATCGTAGTGTGAACAAGGCCATGAAGTATTTGATACTGCGCTACCAAGATATGTGATCTCATAGAATGCAATAATCACTGAATGTATTACATAAAGAGATATGTTAAAAAGGCTTCAGGAGAATTTAGTACATTTGGTGCCCTCAAATTACATACTACAATTTGATGTTGGGATGTGATGTAGATGTTCTCAATTTCAACACTTCAATTGCGAAAATGTATTGCTCGTGGGGTTCATCAAGCTACGTGTGACTTAATGAATGCTTTCAATGTGTTCGGCCAACTACCAACTGTGGAAAGCTCGCATACACATGGTTTTGATGGGAAGAAGATATGGTAGCTTGTTGACCACTGTAAACATTTGCTCGATGCTGCCATGTTCATAAAGAAGTAGCAGAACATGAAGAACAATGAAACCATCAAAATCAACGTCATTGTTTGCT
Organism: Sequoia sempervirens; assembly: GCA_007258455.2. Lineage (NCBI taxonomy): Eukaryota > Viridiplantae > Streptophyta > Pinopsida > Cupressales > Cupressaceae > Sequoia > Sequoia sempervirens. The sequence goes on along the minus strand of VDFB02260535.1, from coordinate 2,308 downwards.
CCTGGCAAAGGGATCTTGAATCAACATTTTCGGTGAGATGAGGTGGACCAATATGAACCATCCCCTGCTAGCCCGTGGGGGACCCACCATTATGAAACTTCATCCAGCGTGGGCGTAGGGAGGAGGGATACTTGCCCGCTAGCACACGGGAGTTTATGCTACCGTTAGAGGAAAGTTGTGAGGGAGCGGGGAGGCTTCAAGTGGAAATGGTGGGACCCATGGTAAATGTTCAATATTAATATTTGATAAATTTTTTGATGGTGAGGAAGTAGTTAAATGTGAAATACACGAGTTGTCAAGACTTTCTATAGCCCAATGGAGAGTAGAATTAAAGTCTCCAAATGTAAAAAATGAAAAAACTTTTTGTTGTAGGGCAGTAAAATGTAAAATGAAAAATGTAACATGTATAGGTAAATGAAGAGGGCTTCCTACAACCCGATTAAAATGAATAAAGCCCTTCACAATAAAAAAACATTTTCTATTGCAGTTGTGGGATAAATAAATGTGGAGGCAACAAATATTGAATAGAATATATTTTTGAATAAGGGGAACAAAATGGGTTTTTCTACAGTCTGTTAAAAGGGTGAAGTTTTTCATGAAATTAAAGAAAATCTCTTAGTTACTAGGTGAAAATAAAGGCAAGCGGGAAAATAAGGTGCAGAATGGGTTTCTTCAAGTAAGGAAATCTTGGATCTAAGGGCTTCCCTGGTGCTAGTTGTCAACTGGAGATTTTCATTTAGGTTTTATTTTCTTTCCTTAACTGTAATTTCCCATTTCATTTGGAAGTGAGTTTCTCATTATTGGTCTCACCCGAATACTTTTTGTAATAGGGTCTGAAAATAAATATGTGTTTATTTTAGGTTCTCTATTTTTCTAAATCTTGTAATGGTTAATTCATTTAGGGCATTGCCATATTTGTATGTAAATGATAATATATTATGAGTCATTTTTCTCCATAGTGCACATTGTACGAATTATGAGTATGGAGTAAACAAAGAGTGCTTGTATTTGTCTTCTTGTCTTTCCTTGAATGTCTGTTTAGTTTTATTACTTTCATTCAAAGGATAAACTAAAATGTATTAACACAGATAGAGGTTTATGTAACTATGTGTTGGCATTATTAAGTATGGATAGTTGAGTTTCTGGTATCAATGGTGTAAGGAATCACCTGGTAGGCATAGTTATGACAAGGTAAATGCTACGATGAGTTTTAAGTTACATGGTTTACGTGATTGGGTATGTGCAGGATCATGATGGGCCAAAAAGTGGCAATATGATGGGTATGTATTGACCTATTATTTTTTAACCCGTAAAAATTAATGAAATGAAAATGGTTTTTAAAAGAGATTCTCAGATTTCCACCAATATAAATTATACTTGTCACTGAATCATAATTATTATTCATTTTCTATTTGAATTACGATTAAAGTCCAACTTGATAGACTAATTGAAAACATCTATAGCTTTGAAACGGTATCACATTTTTTGAATCCAAAACATGCATCACATTCTATGCTCGCATACTATAGGATTAAAAAAATAAAAATTGAATTTCATGAAGTTAGACCAAGTTAAGGTGGTCACAACAGTTTTTATATATTTTAAAGTTGTAATAAAAATTCATAATTAATTATTTTCTACTTGGAAACAAATTACAAAAATATGCATCACATCGGGACATGAATCATCTACTTATATCTAAAATATTATAAAAAAATATTATCATTTTATTGTGGTTAGGGTGGTCAGACATACACCTACTTCTTATTTTTTCCCCAAAATTTAAGTACTACTACATTGAAATTTCAAATTTTCACCAAATAGATTTTTTTTAAAACAAACCTAGTAGTTCAAAAACTACATTCAATTTTCTACAAATTTCTTTCTTACATGTTTTTGAAATTATATAGATAACTTATTCAAATTTCTACATCAAGTTGCCTAACAATGATTTTTCTGAATTTTTTGCCACCTAAGGCTGTTTTTCCATGATGATCCTTGCACATACACCATTCCATCTAGAATATGACACTGGTCTTTTAATGTTCTAGTCTCTTGATACTTTTTGGGTAGGTACAAATTTAAATCAATTTTAGTTGTCTATTTTGTTGTGAATGTGTGTGGATTTTAATGCATTACATTTCTCATGGTTAAATCAGACATTACCATGGAGGTTAGCCAGATCTTTAGGGTATTATGTCTATTTAACAGTTAATAGAGAATTTTTTTTATAGTGTTTAGGATGCTTTGGCACACAAGTGCCTATAAAAACACTGTCAAGATCACCCTCCTAGGTTTCACAGAACCC